>OMKZ01015536.1:0-10329 GCA_900302535.1 Neoniphon sammara | reverse complement strand
CCCCAACACACACACCACCATGCCGCAGCTCATACTTAATAGTCACATAGTTTCATTTTCTCTCTGGGTGGTAACACCAGGAATGTTTTTTTACACTTACTACCAGGGTGCTGTGGCTTTGACACTCGCACACCGGTGTTATGTTGGCAATCTAGGAATTTAGGCATGTTCTGGGTAAGAGTACTGGATGAAAGGCTAAAATTTGAATTTCAGTATTTGTTCCAAGACATGGGAACCTACAGGTCAACCTGAGTTTATCAGATCCACTTCACCCTGCAAAAGCACAGAGGAAGCAGTATGGTATTATTAGCGATTTGCATGAATGTTGTTGTGCTGTGAGCGAAGCTTTTGTGTTGTCAGTTCTGTTTTTGGTCCACGCCCTGTCTGATTGTTTCCATGGTTTCATTTTCCTCTTCCCATAGGTTACAGAGTGGGAGGAGCCTGTTTACAGCAGTGACACAGCAACTGTTGACTTTAGTTAGTCATAAGATTATGGCAGTGACAGGCCAAGTAAGAACATGCCTCAGACTAAGGTGGAACTGAGAAATTCTTTTGCCATAATGCACTGGACAGGAACAAAAGAAAACGGGTGTCATAACACATTGGGTGAAACCCGAGAATGACGAGGAGTACTGGGTGTACAGCTGTAGTCTATGAACACATGCGCTTGCCTTCGTACTGTACAGACACATGCTTTGCTGTGGGCAGTCATCCTCTCAGTATTTGCAAAACACTCACATGCATGTTGCTTTGAATAATAATAGCAATGGGCTTGTTTTTTATAAAATACTAAAATTATCACTGAATGTGCACAGATTCACATAGATCCTTTTTTACCACTAGACTTTAGCTCAAATATGTGCCATTCCTGCAGATTAACATCACTTGCCTGTAATTATAGGCTGTTTGCAGCTTGTGTTTTTATGAGGCAAGCCTGGTCTTCTATAGAGGTGTCGGCGCGATACACACACAAACACAATGACTTCTTCAGTTGTAAGCCTTCGTCTTCAACTCTCACGCACACCCAGTTATGATTGAATTTCCAGCGAGCTAAAGCCAGGGATGATTTTGATTCGGAGGTGACCTAGTTTTACAATACCACCACATGATGTTTCAGCTCATTTAAGCTTCCCATTGTATATTTTCAAGTGAGTTAAGATGAAGCTGAGGCACATCATCTTGTCTTTTTTGAAAAACTTGATTACTGGAGGGATGCACTCTCTGCTTCAAATTTACAGTTAACCATGCACCTCCAAGGGGTACAGTTGGGGGTTATGTGGCTTGCCTAATGTTTGGGGATTCTAATGATACTTTTATGTCAAAGTGCATTTCTCAATTGTGCTTCAGAGGCAGTGATCATTCAGAAAGCACCTCACCCATTCAAATGCTCAGATTTTACCAGCTAGCCTGAAGTTTCAAACCTGTAACCTTCATTCACAAGTCCTCTTCTCACTTTGTCAGTCGTCAGATATTCCTCTCAGTAACATCTGATGTGATTGCGGTTACAGAACAAAAGAAAGGAGGAGGAAATGCAACTGTGGTTTGAGCATGATAAAGTCTGCAGAGTCTGCCATCAGCTTGAGATGCTTCATGTCTGTTATGTACATACTATGTCACTCTGTATTTGATTGTAGGTTATTTCTCTTCATCCAAATTAACCTACATTTCCTGTGATTATTTCAGTATTCTCCTTTCTCTTACTGTAGCTGGTACAGAGAGAGCGGAGCATTGGAGAGCATTTCCCCCCGGAACAATTATGTGTTTGGTTTGACAGAACAAGCCTGCAGTTATGGATGCTATTTAAAGGTCTTCTTCAGTGGGCCACAGTGAATGAGAGAATTGGCTCTGGCAAATGGTATGCCAGTCACTTCAGGATATGACGGTGCAAAGCATAGCGGTAGTAGACAGATTTAGCTTCTTTTTTTTCTGAGTGAAAAGTTGTTTTCACAATTCCATCCAACCCACAAACAAGTCCCACCTCATCTGTCTAGAAACGATTCAAGTATCAAGACCTGTGCCACGCCAGTATATTTTTAGAGTGCTCCAAAATGTTCTCGCCCGTTCCTTGCTATATTTGCATTCAGAGCATTTTAGTTGGATGTGTGAAATGAGTCATTTGAGAGGTAGGAGAGGTTGTTTTTATTATTCATCACACACTGTTGTCATTTTTACCATGTTGCACTCTGTGACCCTTCTGACCATTTTCAATCTTTCTAACAGTGTAGAGGAAAGGAGTCGTGGATTTTGTTGATTTAAGCAGGCAGTTTAGATAGATGGATAGATAGATAGATACTTTATTCATCTCCAAGAGAAATTCACAATGCCAGCAGCTTACAAAGATGGGAACACAGGGGCATGCAGGGTTCTAGAAAAACAAAAATAAATAAAGTAAAAAGGAATCGTACTAAGATAAATACAATTGGAAGGGCCAAAATACAAAATACAATATAGAAAATACAATAGAAAAAATAAAAAGGAATATTACTAAAATAAATACAAAATGCAATATAGAAAATACAATATAGAAGATTACAAAATGCAATATAGAAAATACAATATAGAAAATACAAAATGCAATATATATAAAAAAAAGTTTAATAAAGAGCCAAATCATGGCCATTCATGGCCTCGCAAAGGGTTAAAGGTCTCTTGAGGGGTAGCAGGCTGTGATTAGATTACAATAAAGCAAGAGTCACATCACAGTACAAAAAATCCAGTTATTTAATCATTGAGCTTATTTTTCTGAAAACAATTGAAAAATCTGCCAGCTGTGTGAGATGTTTTGTTCTACTTGTTTGAAGCATCGCCTCGTGACAGCATGTGGATGAAAGGCAGTTAAGACAAGTTATCTTACCCTCCTGGCAGATTGTCTTCATTTGTTTAAAGAACAAATGCAGATTTTGTACAGTCCCTTAGTGCATTTGTGTGCAGTTCTCTCTTAACACGGTAAGAGGATTGTGGGAGTTCTGTGAAAATTTGCAGCTCAAGTGTGAAGCTTCACAATCACCTAATTTTCACAATAATGCACCTCTTTTTTTTTCATTAATAAGATACATCTCACTAAAGAGTAGGCAAGATTTGTTGAAAATCGTTTTCTGTACACTGCAAATTTTGATAGCAAAGTGATGTACCCTACCAGACTAACAATAACATGCGACTTCAAGATAGCAGCGCAGTCATAAAAATGAGATGTTACAGCTCAATTCAAGAGTAAATGACTCGGTCAGATGGATTTTTTATTATTTTTTTTTTAATGGAGAGGGAACAGGAAGTGCATAGCGGTAGCAGTGGTAACAAAACAGAGCAGCAGAAGGTAAAAAGAGAGGAAAAGCAGAAAGTAAGCGAACATCAAAACAGATTACATCACATTGAAGGCAGGTTATTAATGATGCGTTGCCTTTGGGCCGCAGTATTAATTTAAAAATGGTCAAAATCACAGTAAGGGACTACTGAAGTTTGAAAAGCCCTTGAAATAATGCTTAGTGATACTTTGCAGGGTCCTTGGTGTATATGTCAAATTGCACCACCGAGACAATCTGTCATTATAGCCAGAGTAAATCCTAAGCATGATTTTCCTCAAAGTGGATTGAAAGCAGGCTGGTTTTATAGATCCGTCTTCCACCATGTTGCTTCTTACAAGACAGTACCGGGCTGTGTTTTGTATTGCAGATGCAGGAGGTCCAGCAGAGCAAGGAAATGACTCTGGCCAGTAACAGGAACCTGGCGGAGCAGAACCTGGCCCTCCAGCCCCAACTGGAGCACAAGAAGGACCAGCTCACCAAGCGCTACAGCTGCCTGCAGGAGAAATTCGAGGCCTACCAGCTCCGCAAGTCCACCCTAGGTATCAATACTGCCATTTGAAAATAACATGTGCCGTGCGGGGGGATAGTAATAACAGTAATAACAACACAACTTTCTTTATGTAGCATTTTGCCAAAACAGAGTGCTTTACAAGGAGACACCACATCGAAAAGACCAAAGTAATACACACGTTCAAGGCACACACACGCAAATAAAATTATTGGCAGGCCAGTTGTCTTGAAAAGTGATCTTAAAGAAAATACAGTACTACAGTTCCCCAGGCAGGTTGTTCCATAATTTAGAGGCTCCATCAAGGCCTGGTCACCTTCACTACAGAGCCAAGATTGAGGACCAGTCAGTCGAGAACAGTCAGAACTGCCCGAGGATCTTTGGCTGCGCTCCAGCTCATATTGGATTAAAAGTTCTGTGATGTAGTTTGGTGCCAGACCTAGCCGGGCTTTTAAAGTTATCAGTAAAATCTTAAAACAAAATCTAAAACTAAGAGGGAGCCAAGGAAGAGAGGCTAAGAGGGGGGGGTGATGCGATCTCGACATTTGGTGCCAGTAACAACTGGAGTGGCTGCGTTCTGTATGAGCCGATGGTGAGCAAATGACTCAAGGGTGAGACAGGAGTGTAGAGGATTACAGGAATCGAGATGTAAGGAAATTAACGCATGGACAGCTTTCTCCAGGTTGACATGACTTTGGAAACATTTCTGATGGAAACTTAGGTCACTATCAAAAGTTAGCCCTAAATATTTGGCAGTTGCCATTTATGTTTATAAACAGGATATCCAGTTTGCTACAGAACAAATAAAAGAGGAGGGAGGATTTAGGAGATTTGTTTTTCAGATTTGGTGTGGTTGAGCTGTAAAAATCCTGAACAGGTAATATCTATGAAGCAGTTGTGTAACAAATCAAAATAGCATGGGTCATTGGGTCTCACTGGTATGTATATTTTTGGGTATTATCTTTTCCCTCTGCTCAAAGAGAGAGGTTCTGAAAATACGCCATTAGATATAGTCACAAGGGCTAGCTCACTTATCTGGCTTGTTTATGAACAAGTGTGATAATAATTTTATTACCAAGAGAGTACCCTGTACATTTGGTGAATCTGATAATTGTTGGGTTGCGTAATCTTTCCATCAAACAGCAAAAGCAGGAAAGCAGGTGTGCTTTGAACTTTTCCATTCCCTCAGTTAACGTCATGGGAAACTGAGATGTTGCGCAGTGTTTTCTTTTTTGTAACTCTTATTATTTCTTCTAACTGGCACCCAGATCAGACCAGTTTCACCAGTTCCCCGATTTCCCATCGGAAGCCACAGTCAGCTGTATGGAGAAGATAGTGTATCATGTTGCTGCAGGAGTGGCTGCAACAGATCCCTGCCAGTATTGAACAGGTTCCAGATATAAATTAGATCTCCACTGTCCCTGCGGCATCTCATAAAGACTGAGAGGGCTGTATTACCCCTCAGCGACACACCTTCAAGCACTTCGCAGTGTGTGAGCAAGACAGAGTGACGATACTTGTGACCTTGGTTGACGCAATGGTTGCCAAGCAGCCCACTCAAAATAGCATGCCAATAATTCACTACTCTTTGTTCTGGCTTGTGCTATGCTGATAAAAGTTTGACTTTGCCTCTTCCTTTCAAGGCATATACACTGTTTTTAAAAGCCACGTGCTGTCATATATACAGTATATAGAGTACATGGTGTGCATACAGTGGATGTCAAAGTCTACACATCACCCTTTCAGACTGTTATAGTTTTTTGCCCTGAGGCCTGAATTGAAAACTAGAGGCTTTCTGTTTGGTTTGCATGCTTATGCAACCAAGGTGTTTTAGTTTCCATGTCAGTACCTTGATAGACATGAGCTGCCCTGTTTTTTGTAACCTTGATTTTGCTGGCCCCTGTATCCAAAGCTGAGTGTGTCTGATCCAAGGGTTATTCATTTCAAGCCTCAAGACAATAACAAGTAAAAAGAACTGAAGCATCCTCATGTGTATATTTGCCTCCTTTGCTGTCTGAAGCTACATTTTATTCCAAATCCAAGCCTGGCTATCATTCCTCAGCCCAACGCAGCAGCCAGTGGTTTTGTTTGTTGACAGCGAGAGAAGGCTTTTTGTCAAATGTAGGTTACCCAGTGCCCCCCCTGCACCATGCGCTAGCTGTCCTAGTTGTGGATTTGCTGTAGTGCAGCTAGGGAAGGACAGGGATGCTCGGAGCTCAGAGCAACTTAGCCGTTTGACCCAGATGAAAGGCGCGGTCCACACTGACACGTCATAGTGTGCTGTGTTGTATTTGCATGCAATTATCCAGCAGCACCACCACTAACCCTGTCCTTTCCCCTGGTAATTGGCCACTGCATCACTTCGTACTGTTTATGAAGATCTGGAGGCCAGAATGGTAGGGTACGACAGCCCCCCTACACACACACACACCCTCCCGCTCCTGAGCACGGCAGCCCACAGTGGGCCATTGTACTACTAGGCAGGCTGGAGTAAAACAACCACGGTGGGTGGGAGGGAGTGGTGGATGATGGGACTGGCAGGGAGGGAAGAATTGAGGGAGGGTGGGAGAGAGAGAGAGAGAGAGAAAGGCAGCCACGCAGGCCAAAACTCCCCCTTAGATTCACAGCAGAGGCCGACGTGGATTCATTTACTAAATGGCTGTCTCATGATCCCCGGGCCCAGACTGTGTGTTCTGGGCTCACCAGGCTCTCTGCTGAGCCAGAGAATCACAGCTTTGTGTGGAGCAGTGCCACTGATATGCCTGAGAGTCTGCCTTATTATGGGAGAGAGGGCTGGACAGAAAGGAATGGGAATTCACCCTGGAAAAAAGGCTCGCTGCCAAGAGCGGAGCCTCTGTCTGTCTGAAGGTTTATTCAATTTGCACTCTGTCAGTAAAATTTGGCACAGTGCAAATCCAGTGATCTTTCTCCCCCATTTCCTCCAGATGATTGAGTCGTAAGAATTCACTGTTGAATTAACAAGCACTGCACCAACACAATTGAGCCACACGGCATCTCCACTCAGGTTCCTCAATCATCTGTCAGGCATGAAGGCCAAAAATTTTCTGAATGCTCTTTGCAGCATTTATGATTTCCCATGATGCTGCTGTGAGGGGTCTGATGGTGGCTTGTAACAGCTATTGCTGGTCGGTGGTTCTCTGTGTCACTGAGCACAGGAGAGGGCATACAGGCTCACACAGCTGTGAAACGTCTGGAGTCATTCTAGGAGAAAGCTGGTTAAATTAAACCTTTTTTATCTAGCCAAGACCCTGTTTTTATTTTTCTTCTCTCTCTCTCTCTCTCTCGCTTTCCACACTCTTAATCCCCTTCACTCACTCATTCACCTTTTTAAACCTTAACCAACAATGTTATAAAACCTGTTCTTTACATTAACAGCAGTGGGTTTACTTTTGTAAACATTAACTCCAGAGAGCTGCTCTGTACAGCCAGTGTCGGCCACCGAGGGGGAAAGACCACAGGGAGTTGAGGGCTTGGCTTAAGGAAATGTCGGTCACAGTTTGTGGAGGGAATGGCTGATATGATAAAAAAACAGAATATCAGCCAGTCACTGTCAAAAGACTTCTGCACAATGGAAGTTCCCTCCTGACTGCCAGACAGCATGTTTTTCTTATTTTATAACAGATGTCTGACCAGAGACATCCCTCCAGTGTTACATGGGAGGATTTTACTCAATAGTTTCATGAGTGTGATTCTGTGAAACGGAGCTGCTCACCCACCTAAAAGTATGGCTTTCAGAATTTTAGTGTCCCATGATGGTGTTCATGCTGTTTCAGAGGCTTCTCCACCCAGAGACAAATCAAATTCGTGAGGAGAAACAGTTTATTGAGTGAGTATGGTAAAGAAATACAGTGAAGATTAAGATGTCAACCCAAAATATCAGGCATTGGCAGATTCAGTCTAAAAGTACTGGCTTTCAAAAAACTTTCAAATACTGGTTTAGCCTCTAACCCAGATATCACACTCACTCACTCCTGCTTCAGGTGTTGCCTATAATTTAAGACCGTTGTAGTTTGTCTAGATCTGGTGGAATGTAGGTGAGTGGACAATGCTGCTGCAGATATCCCAAACCTGCTTTATGCAAAGTTGCCAGGGTATCACTGTGTGTGTGCATGTGTGCGTGTGTGTGTATAATCCTGGCTCCAGCTGGTGTTGACTTTCAGCCCTGCTGAGGAGCACAAACAAAACAGACTTCCTCCTTAGAGACGCCTATTCCGTTTCAGTTGACTCACTGAGGCCTTGCTAGCACACCACAAACAGAGCGACGTTATGACTGTTAGGAAGTGCCAGTCACAGGACCCTGACTGGCACATTTGACACGTCCCAGCTTTGTGAGACAGGTTTCATTAAACCCATTATGCCAACACACTTTATTTCATCTTAATTAAGAGTTGAAGGAAGACGTATTAGCAAATAAGCTCCTCAGTTCGCCCAGGTTGGGATCACACTTAATCCTTAATGCATCTGTGTTGTTGCTAGCTGTCTGTAGAGATGCACACTGGGATCCTGTGACTCAACTGTATGAGGAGGAGGAATAAAAAGCAATAAGCATTCTCTCTTTAAAATAGCAATTTTCTTGTAGGGATTCGTTGTGTTGGATGCTTGATATGGAAGATAAGGTCAAAATGCAATGCTACCATAAAAGTGGTGAAACAGAAACAGTAGGACAGTAATCTTGTAGATCCATCTATCGATATGTCAATTCATTATGTATCGCTCATGAGAAAAATCACATTGCTCCTTTACAATGAGGTTCAACAGTCCAACAGCATTATTTTTAGATTATGCATGCATTAACACATAAGCACATAGGATAAGTCCAAGACATTATAATACAATGCATCTGCAATGGCAACAGATTTTCATGTTGAGATTAACTTTCATGATGGCCATTTGTTTAATGTGTGATAGAATGGTTGGTAATGCTTTAATACACCATTTATGTATGGTGGATTCTATGAGCTAGCATTGCATCATTCAGAAGCAGCGTAGCACACTAAATACTGAACACATGACAGGATATGTTGCCAGTCTTGTTGTCAGACAATTTAGAGATCATCAAAGCCCGATTGTAACAAAGAAAGGGTATTTCTTTACGTGGTTTTAGGTGTGGCTCTTTCCACAACAATAACCTTTTTCTTGCTCTTCTGTCTTGTTGCATTCACAGACCACAAGTCAGGAAACACCTCCCTGGACATTTTGCTGGCTCTACTGCAGGCAGAGGGAGCCAAAATAGAAGAAGAGACAGAGGTAAACATGACACTGCTGACTTTTTATGGTTTACCTAATCCATTGGTGACACTAGTCTAAGTCATCTACCTGTCTTTCCTGTTGTGTAAAGGTATGGGAAACATATTTTTGAGCTGTTAAATGTCCTAAGTGTTGTTTTACGCAGAGGACTGTAATACTAGGCGTTACTTCCACAGTGTATATGTTGAAGTGCTGATGTATTAGGCACCATATCAAGTATTCTTTTTCCTCCTTTTTATTCCAAATCAAAAGTATTTGAATGTCATTGGATGCTTCATAACATTGTACTTAGGTTTCACTGATAGCTACTTCTTTCTTCTCCTTTTCCCTTTCCACTGCTGCTCTGCCCAGTGCATTGCAGTTTTCAACCAAGTGAGATAGGTGGGACAGGATTAAAACCAGGTGTACCCCACTTTAGGTCCTGTGCAACAGATTCTTCATCACTCAAATGTTTTACTCTCTTCTTCACTGACATGGGGAAGCATGACGGCTCCCTAATTAAGACAAATTTTCCTGGAACTATAAGGTCCCAGGTTCAATTCCCACAACAGCCACCTGTCCTGTCAGAGAGCAAAACATTGACCCCATAAGCTAGTTATTTATAAGTGGTTATACATAATGCAGCATTCACATCATATGGGAAATAATCATGAATTAAAAAGGTCTATTATCCCCATATGGTGTGAATGCAGCATAAAGGCCAATATCTACCATAGACATTTTTGATCTAGTATTTAGACACACGTGTTAGAGCCAACATATAGCCACTTTATTTAGTCTGGCTGAACCTAGTGTGAGTCATGAAAATACACCATTTTACTTGTGGGTGTATGTATACACAAAGAAACAAGAAATGGGGACATTGTGTGATGTGTTATATTTCACCAAAATATCATTTTCCTAATTGAAACCAGTGAATGGTGATAAGCTGTAGTTTAGCCAGCCTTTTTTTGGGGGGGAGACCAACACTCTGTTGAAAAATGCTGCCACAGGGTTTGAATGCATGCCTGCTGGAGCCAGTCGGCATTGGCCATGAGAGCTAGAGTTCAAATTGTCACAACTTTGCATACATATCACACCCGTGTCCTTTCCTCAAAAACAAGTTCCTTTTACTCTGTGCAACCACAGGATTTGCTTCATCCAGGTGACTGGCTTTACTTTTTTCTGTGATCTTCCCTGGACATCGGCTCTATTTCCCTCTTCATAATTCATATTGGCTCCCATTACGAGACATTCCCTAAACCTGTCCCA
>OMKZ01015534.1:10802-23119 GCA_900302535.1 Neoniphon sammara | reverse complement strand
AGGGTTGTTTTTTTTGCAGAGGTGACATTTTTAAAGGCATAATGATGCAAGTTCATTTTGTGTAATTTATTGTATAACTTATATTAGTATTTTGTATATGTTGTAAATAAATTTTAAAATTTATTTACATTAATTTTCAGTAATGCTAAGCAAACATAACCAAAAGTGTTTGCCCAAAATTTTTAAATAACAAGACAAACCCCTATTTTATATTTATTTTTAATCTAGCTGGTTTTAAAGGTTTTTATTTTGGTTCACAACATTTTTTTTTTCTTTTACATCACGTTATCATCTTAATTTAAGCTGTAGTTAAGGATAATAACCTTGGTTCATTTGAAACTTGCATTAAGCATTGATCTTTTGGCAGATGATTTGAAGAGACTTCATTACTGTGGAGAGGCTCTTCCATGCCAAAGCCCTGAGGACCTGTACACACACTTTTTGAAACCTAGAGACAATAGACACACAAAGATCTGGAGGTAGCACCCATAATGCTCACAAACCCACATGCTCTCATTCAGAAAATTAGAAGGACAACACTAATCAGTATAAAACTGAGCATGTATGCACTTTTTGGTAATAACCTACTTCAAACTAACTCAGTGACAAACATTTACAGTTGGCTGCTGTCCAGCACTACCTGTTACAACCACAGTGTGACCACTGAGCAGCTACTGAGGGAAGATAGTGTGTCTTATTCACTTCTCCTGACCAGATTTTCCAAAATTGGATTTAAGCTGATAACATTCTGCTCACAAGATTTTTTATCTGATATCTGACAAGGTTAAAGGCACCCGGCCTGATGCAGTTTTGTTGTGCCCATAGCTGTTGAGTAAAAGGATCAGGATGTCTCATCCTGTGTCTGTGCTCCTGGGCACCCTTCTGACAAGCTGCTCCACTTCCCCCATGATCCACCATGCCAGCCCTACTGTAACCCCCACCAGGAGGCAAAACTAACACAACCAAAACTCAGACACACCCACGATGATGATCTCACATTTCTTTGTCCTCACAGTGCCATAGAAAGCCAGATACTTTGGTTCAGTATGATAAGATAAGATAACCGTAACGATAACAAATGACCATCACCAAATAAGATTTTATAATTTCATGCTAAGGGCTCAGTTTAGTATGCCAAATGCCGGTCCCTTACTATCAGAGTTCACTCACTTGCCTTATATCATTTGCAGCCCCACTAGGACTCCACTGCGCTAGAATGAAGTGGAAGAGGAAGGAAGAAGAGGATGACGAGGATGATGAGGAAGAGGGAGAAGAGGAAGAGATCTATCAGTCAGAGATTGAGGTGACTGAATACACGCACAAGCAATCTTATACTGTTCAATATGCACAGATACATATAGATAGCAGGCAGCACATAGAGACATAAAACACTCACAACACGCTTACACACACCCAGTAAAAACATACACGTGTGTGCACACAGGCATGTGCAAACACACATAACACATGTCCACTGCAGTATAGCTATTCTGATGCAATGCAGTAAACCACTGGAGATGAATACTGTTATTACATAATTTATACCATGCTGTAATACATGTACTGACGTTTTTAGCCTTCGCACACACAGAAAATTACACAACAGTTCATTCAATTAGTGAATTTGTCACCAAGGTAAAGTACAACCTTTTCAAACTGGGTATGCAATAGAGCTATAAAATGTTTCTGTTTTGAACCAATGAAAATGCTTTATTATGTCAAAGTTGCTAAATAAGCTCTGCAGGAATGGAAACTGGAAGCATTTTTCCCGCTAGACAGCACATAAATGTAAAATTATCTGAAAAAATGCTATTTGCAAAGAGCCTGCTTATGAACTCTCATCATCATCTTATTTCCACTGAATGAATTCATCAGTAATAGCCCACTGGAGCCCGGTGAACATGAACAATAACAATTGTTTCTCTGATAGATGTATGAGCTGCCTGGCGGGCTGATCTAACTCATGGCGTCGTATTAATATGTAGTCACAGCCGCTATTTGCTGTTTAGCTTTCAGCAGTACATGCATGATGACTCGTCGTCATTCTGTTTGTGCCACTGAATCTGCCATAAAGCCATAAAGTATACTTCTATTGCACCATTTCCTGTGGTAACCACTAAGGAAGCAGTGTGTTTGTTTGTCTTAAAACCTGAATGCACATAAACACATTCACACATCTTGCCACCAGCGCCCCAAACATGGATATAGTTTATATGCAGACCTTTGTGGAATTGTTATCCACACACACACACACACACACACACACACACACACACACACACACACACACACTAAGAAAGACGCCGATGTGACAAAGCACACTGACGTCAGTGCAGCAGTGTTTTTCAGTTTACTGCCACATTTCACCCTGGTTGCAGTCCATCAAGGATGAATGAGATCATTATGGCTTCAACACTTTGAGAGTGGCTGATGATATTTTCTGATTGAAGATCATATCACATTATTAAATAAAATAGACATGTTGCATGATATGATCTCCACACCTCGGCTTTCCTTGCAGACATACACTATGATGTGATGCGGTATGATACATACAATACAATATGATACATACACTATGATAAGATACATACAATATGATATAAGAAACATGCGATGCATACAATGTGATAAAATACATGATAAGATACTTACAATACTTACAATATAAGATACATACAATATGATACGATAGATATGATACAATACATACGATATGATAAGATACATACATTTGATGTGATAAGATATATACAATATGATAAAATGCATACAATAGGGTACGATACATACAATATGGTGATACATGTGATACATTACATATGATAAGATTCATCTGATATGACATGATATCATATATGCAACACATTATGATACAATACAGATAATACAATAAGATACATACAATACCACATGATACATGTGATACAATATGACACAATACATGAAATACATACAATAAGAAACATATGATATGACACAATATAACACAATCAACTGAATGTTGCTGCTGCCGAAACAATTTGAAAAACTGGGCACCACATTTGAGTTCCAACGAGTGCTCTTAATTTGAAAAACTCTTTGTGGTAACTGTGATGTTAGTATGCCAGAGGCCCATGCAATTTTTGTTAGCCGACAATAACGTTACATCTGTTGATCTAGCAGATTGTAGCTAGCTAGCCACAACATGTCAAACAAACAATCAAAGGTTTGGTTATGTTATGTGAAATTAAACACTGCTGCTAAATGTAATATGTTAGGCACGGATTTAAGTACCGATTTTGAAGCAGTAATGAAATGAGGAACTGGAACCAACACCGAAAAATCACCGAATAATACCCATCCCTACATACAGCACATACAATATGATAAGATACATATGTTACAATATGATACATACAATATATACTTTATTTGTCCAGGCCTCTGATGCTGTCTGTCTGTCTGTCTGCAGGTCTGTGGTTTCTGTCTGTGTCTAGCTAATGAAGTCCTCTCCTCCTGATCTCTCCCTGTCGTCCCTGTGGTTCTCCAGCTGAAACAACACTGGGTGGAAGAGACTTGAGAACCTCGCTCTCTTGTCGCTCGCTCAGTGTCTCCACTCAGCTCTCCACTCATCTCCTGCCAAAACCCATTCCTCCCCACAATCAGATACGACTGCTGGAGATAAAACTGTGATGAATTAGTTGAGATTTTTAACTTCATGATTTGTTTTTATGTCAATACTGTTTTCTTTTATTCTTTTAAAATGTCGCCGTTGACAAAAAGGTCAATTAGCATAGTGTTGTGAGGGGGAATAAAAGGACAGGTCCAGCAACTTGGTTCATCTGCTGGCATGACCATCTATTAACCTGACACAAGACTGGAGCCTCACCTACTGTGAAAAAGGTCACCATGGCAACAGTGGCATGCCTTTGGAGAGATGAGAGAAAGAAAATGAGAGGGTGCGAGATAGAAAGAGAGGGAGAGAGAGGTAACTGCGTCTTGCCAAGAACAGAGAGCCGATAGGCACATAAACACGTCTGCATGTCTGTGTGAACTGTGTATATCACAGTATGTGTGATCCTTCCCCCTGCATGTGCATGTGTGATCTGACTGCTTTGATAATGTAAAATCATGCAAAAGAGGAAGAGGTGTGATGTATTACGTTAAATACATAAGACAGGGCTCTGCATGCAGCCTGAGTGTGATCAGCCCTCTCGCTCTGTGGCAATAATGTCATGTTAACACACTTGTACTACACATACACAGACACACACACACACACACACACACACACACACACACACAGGCAGTTACACAATTTTAACAGGAGAGAGGAGACCAGATGGAGTCTGATAGGATGAGAGGGGAGGGGGGAAACGAGGGGGGGTGTTAGCGAGGGGAGAGAGCGGGAGAAGCAGCCATAGTCGGTGCAGCCTTTCGGGCAGATGGAGGCAGTGATGCTGTTTCTGATGACTGGGCCCCAGAGACAGGAGCCTTTTGCCTGTGCCTCTCTGCTGCCAGCAGGCTTACATTCTGGGCTTTGTTCTCTCTAATCTGCTAACCTGTGGAGTTCCAGACAGATGAGACACATTAAGAGGGCTGTGAACAAGACACGAGGCTTCTGATGGTGCACCAACTAAGCCCAGTTCATTAACCCAATTTGCACAGAGGGTTTACACAGTTTTATAGAGGTTTGGCCGCCTGTGTAAGTGTTAGGTGGAGGAGCGAGTGTTACTTTCATAACATTAACATCAAGCTGGGAACAGAGACAGTTATTAAGGATAAGGGGCAGTTATTGAAGACAAGGCAGTCAGTCAGCAACAGGAAAATTTCCATATGAGCAGATTGTGAAGTTTCTCCCAGTGCAAAGATAAATTTTTAGCCCGAATGTCCCTCTGTAGCACTGGAGTGATGCACCTTATCACAATATGGTGGCCCTGTCTTTGCACAAGAGAGGGCAGCAGAGAGTCAGCTTCAAAACTCAGGAGTAATAGTCAGTGCACACATGCATAAAATCAATTTGAATCATCACGCTCCCATACTTTGTCCTACACGAATGCATGCGCTCACAAAATCCCAACATCAGCACGTGTCGACGGTGGAGCAGATTCACGGATTTTTCAGTCTGAGTTTAACTTGTGCATTGGACTTGAAGAAACACTGGCGCAGTGTCCATTTTTAATACTTTTAAAAATATTTCTACTGTATGCTGATGCACCACACAGAATGTTGCCTTTAGCAATATCACTAATCTATTTTAATAACAATAATGATGATGATAATAACAAAGATAATCATCATCATCATCATCATAATCATCCTCATCATCATCATCATAATGCCCAGTGCATGCTGGGAGAGGTTCCAGCCCCCCATGACTCTGAATAGAAATGATCGGGTAAGAAAAATGAATGGATGGATGGATACTACTACTACTTCTAGTAATACTACTACTACTACTACTACTACTACTACTATAATAATAATAATAATAATGAACCTTTATAGCACTTTTCAAGATAGAAGTATGAAATATGCTTAAAAACAGTAATAGTTAAAGAAAAAAAACAATATCGATATGATACTAAAAATAGAATTAAAATGATTAATTTCAGTGTACAAGTGGCAAGAAAAATAAGAAAAGGTGACAGCACCTTCCACAAAATGAAACGTTTAAGAGAGAAAAAAAAAAATATTTCAAAACTTAATTTGTTCTATGTATGTTTTCAGTGATGATTTGCCTGCTTTACATGGTTATTTTTTGTCTCTCCTATGTGAGCTCACGTCACTTCCACTGTTTTTCTTGTTTCTAGGGTCCTCTCCCATTCTCCTTCATTGTTGCCCGAGGAAAAGCACTGAGCTCCAAACGCATTGCTGTTATCTGCATGTACAGCCATTACTTGTTCCTCTCTACCTTTCACGCGCCTTTGTTGTTTTTGGCGCTGTAAGAGCTGTAATAAATATTTCATTTTGTGCAAGGTGCTTCCAATCTCTTTCATTTTTTACTGATTTATCGCGTCTCAGGTAATGGACCAGAGGGAACCACACATACACATGCACGCAGAGAAAGCTTTCCATTACAGACAAATGCAAAATTTAACTTTTTGTACTGGGTGTGATAGTGTAGTTTGATGCACTGCAAAGGTAATGGTCATTAGCAAAGAAAGACTACAGCATGACTGGTCACACGCTCACTCCACGTGACCTGTCGCTGACTATAGGATGGAGTCAGAGAGACAGAAGAGAGTGCTTTGGGACAGAAGCCAGACACACAGAGAGGCGTGTGAGAGTGCAATAACATCATTATTTCATGAGACCTGTTGCTGTGGACCCACAGGCAACAGGGCTTATAGAGATGCAGCCACCTGGGTGAAAACGATACTATTCAGGTGACCATAAGGCAAACGCATGACTCACACACACAAACACATAGGAAAATATTTAAGCACACACACAGGCTCTAAAAATAATCATAATATTTCCATGTTCATGCATGGCCGCTGATTCATGCATGATGAATAATTCTCGAATTCTAGAATCTCCAGCACCCATCTGCAGGGAGAGACGGGAGGTAGAACAGGCCTACAAGTATTTGTACTGACAGCAGTCACGTTTTGCTGAATCACTCACGCGCCCGGCCCTGCTCCCAAACGGCAGACAGTGTTTTTATTTGCCGATGATGGCAAGGGTGGGGGTCCATGATGTCATTCCTTGTGACAAACTGCCCATGGCACCCCTGGAGGATTGTCTGGAGGGAGGAGGGAGGAGGGAGAGTCGGGGTCCTGAGGTCACTAGTGAGCAGAGGGAGACAAAGCTACAGGCAGACCAGCATATCTGGTTTCTGCTAAAGATAGACTGCGGAGACAGACTAGGCCAATTCATTCCCCGCTCAGCATTAGCATCGTTACCAGTGACCTTGTGTGTGTTTTGCCTCTCTCTCTCTTTTACACATGCACACATGCAATGCACACTCACTCACTTAACAAGACACACACAGGGTATTATGCTATGACATTTAGACCAAATAGTTTATTTCAGTCACTACTCACATTCAGAGAGACAGAGAACACAGTCTATCCCAGCATGCTTTGGGTTTGAAGCAAGGAAACACTCATGCACATGTCAACAATCCATCACAGGGACAGTATAAATAGACAGAGAAACATTTGTACACTCATTCATACCTGTAGGCAGTTTAGAGCCGCCATCTGACACATGCATGTCTTTGGACTGTGTGAGAAAAACCACCAGGGAGCACAGAGGCAATCTATGACACTACAGATGTAGGGAGAAACACGAATATCACAACCACAATGTTGCGGAAGATCCTCCGGATGACAATGCAATCAAATGTGCGTGTGATGGCACAATGTCATGCTGAGTGAAAGAACTGCACGGTCGTATCAGTAAGGACACACGGTTCACAGACTGCTGTGGCACTGTAGAGGTTCCAGTTACAGCCCCGAGTCTGCAAAATCAACACCAGGACTGTCAGCCAGAGCAGAAAAAGATGTCAGATGTGCTTACCTGCACTTATACTGCAAAGCACAAACCACACAAAACCTCTCCAACATTTTAGCATCTTTGTTTCATTGTGATAGTTCTACAGAGGATTGGGAGATGGGAAGAAGAGAGGGAATGTCAAACATATCTTTATTTGTTTTAATATTAAGGTGGACAGCCATTAAGAAAAACATAAAAGCTACAATATTATCAAAAGGAGAGGATGAAAAAGAGAGTGAGAGAGAGAACTGGGACAATTTCCCATTCTGATAGGAATTCAAAAATGATCCGTAACATTCTACAATCACCTAAAATGAAGCGACTCCAACTCGTACTCATACAAAGCCCTTCAAAACCAAGAAGACAGAAAAGAGTGAGCTGAGCTAGCTGGTGCTGAAGCCCAGCTCCGCCCCCAGACAAGCCAACCCCACCCCAACTCCAACCAACTAATGAACAAACACAAACTCAGCTACACCAACTCCTAGAAATGTCAGATCCAGAATCAGACCAGACTGTAGTTCAACTCGGCTTCAAACAGAGAGTTCACTGTGGCAGAATACCTGGGCAGACTCCATGATAAGTTGAGGAAAACTATGATTGCCCACAGACTCAGTAACCACAGTCTGAGGATGGAGACGGGCCAACTGTGTCCGCTCTGCCAGCAGAACCAGCCGGAGACAGGGCAGCTCCTCCTGCTCCACTGCAGCAGATACTCTGACGCCAGAGAGACGCTCTTCACACACATCACAAAGAAATGTAAAGAGTCTGCTGGATCCTGTGGGCAGGTGAAAATGCCATACCTGCTGGGAGGGAGAACATGTGTCATCCTGCGGTGAAGTTCATTAGAACATGTGGAAGCCTGAGAGAACTTAGAAGAACCACGTAAAAAATGGCCGAGCTGTTCTCCTGCTCCATGTCCTGTCAATTACTACATCTGATTCCTCTATTTCATGTATAGACTTATTGTAATTATTACGAAAATCATACAATCACTATTAGCGTGCAAACATTTTTGCAAGATTGTTCTTGAACTTTCATGCCAATAAAGCTCATTGAAATTGAATTGGGGGTTGACTTTTATCACCTTTATTAAAACAGCTCCAAACCTACAGCATATATTACAAAAGATTAAATAGAAATAAATGAAACCCACTGCTTCTCTCCTCAAACACACTCACGGCCGCCACCACACACACACACACACACACACACACACATCCCTCAATGTGCTGACAGCCTCACCTACACACTTACACTCTGAACGCCCTCTCTATTATTAACCACACTGTAATATTCAAATTCAGCCCTAAGGCACACAGAGACCAACCCCTTAAACACTGATACTACATTCACCTCAACCTGAAACCTGCCATGCTCTGAGAGAGAGAGAGAGAGAGAGAGAGAGGAGGATGACATGCGACAAAGGTCCCAGGCTGAATTTGAATCCAGGACATTTTGGGTACATGGCATGTACCTCCAGCAACTGAGCCAGCAGGATATCCCACCTCGGCACTCTGGCTTGTGTGGCACAAAGCCAGACCTGATATCAAAGAGAACAGCATTGTCATTATACTGGCAGGAAAGAAAGCACTTCCTGCATTTTGTCTGAATAAGTAATGTCTCCTGGTTTACTCTGTGTGGCAGACAGGCCATTTTTAATGTGGCGGGCCTGTCAGACGTGGATTGATGTTACTTAACATTCCACTGATTATCTGCGCTCACCACATGGCCGTCCACTCGGGACGTGTCTATGTGTGCGTGCACGAGCGTGCGCATGTGCGTGTGCTTGTGTATGCGCTTTAAGGCGCGTTTGTAACTTGTGTGTGCACCTTCATCAAGGCCCTTTTTCAACTTGTTTTGTTGGCATTACTTTGTCTGTCTCCCTGTCTGCCCATCTAAGGTCAGTGAGAGTGAGAGAAGACCTGATGAGAGGGTGAAAATAGTCTGGATCTGTAGATTATTTATGAAAGTGGCTCTGGCCCAATATTCTAGAAATTTACTGTGTCTGCAGAGGTCTGGATGCTCTCTTTGTTACTGGAGAACTACAGATTCAGACTAGAAGGACTGATAGAGTATGGAGAATGTGGGATAAAGGTAAGAAAGAGAGGAAGGATTGAAAGAGAAGGAAGAATGAACCATATGGAAAAAGGAAGATTAGATTTATTGAAAATCTTCAGCAAACACATGGGATAAATAGAGGACACCAGACTGTATTAGATAATAGGAAAACAAAATCAGGGGAAAGGAAATAAATTTGATTCACTTGAAACACACAACAGTAGCAGACATAAGGAGAGTGAGGGATGAAAGAAAAAAAGTAGGTGGTACAACGTTCTTTAGAAAAGCAGGTGAAAAATGGGCAAATATTTGAAATTTGAAAAGATTCCTAACTCTGTATCCATGTAATACTGCACCTTCTGTTTTATTCAGAGGAATGCATTCAATATTTCCAACTGCAATAACTCCAGCTCTGCTCATATGGGTTATGGAGCATTGGTCCCTAATACATTATCTCTTACAGGTCTGGGAGATCTGGGAGGAGATCAGCAGAATACTAAGGAATGATGACTGATTCTCTAATGCAACAGCCCACAGGTCCTTACTCACATCTCTGAGACAGTCGACTACACTGTTGCCTTAGAAATCATTTCCCTTGAAACATGGGAAATAGCAGTACATCTAATGTTAACCAGGGTGAAACTAACAAATAACAACTGCATGCTCTTTTTCTGTTAATGAGTTACTTTTTATTATTTTTTGGAAGTTTTCAATTTTAACTTTACTTGAGACTGATCTGAAGTATTTTAAAGTGCTACATTTTAAATCACATGTTTAACTGCATCATTGCTTATTGCATCTGCATGAGATCTGTGCAAGCAAGTGGAAGTAATGTTTAGTTACAAACTGTATCATTAAATTTTAAATGAATCTGTGATCAGTCACAGACTGAAACTAACTCCATTGAGGCACTCCGTCATCAACACCATTCATCACGCATCATGATGTCAACTGTATCTCCTGGGAGAGGAGACATCGGGATAAAATTGTTACTTTGATCTCACCAGAAGGAAAAATATCATCTCCGCTCTTTCCTGACCTCAGGGCACACTGTACAGTGACCTTGCAAAATGTATTGTATCCTTGTGAATAAATGGCTTCTTATCGAAGTGCTTTAGAAAAACTTCAGAATATTCAACTGTCTATTTAGATGGCCAGCGATAACTCAAGAAAGGGACAATGTATAGCCAGCAAAGTATTGGCACTCTGACTGCAATTTTGAATATGTATCACTCCGCCTTCCTTACCTTTGATACCTGTAACGAAGCTAATGCAAAATGACAGTTGACCTAGTGAACTCTAACAGCTGATATACAGTAATGGTCATGTAGGTGGAATGATTTTTCATTGCATAATCATTTTCTCAGCAGCAAATGATACATGATGATACAACAAAAAAAAATCAATAACAAATTAATAATGAAACTGCAGTATAACCACACTGGAGATTGGGCTATACCAAGCAATACTGGCACTGGCATGCTAATTTATGACACTCCACCTTCGGACTTGTGCCAACAACCTTAATGCGCCAGTGCCAATATCACACAGTATTGCAAGCCCTCTCATGTATTATTACTTAAATAAACCACAATGGAGTGATCAGGACTCCAAGCAGATGAGTCTTGTGTTGACCTCGGGGGCTTTATTTTGCAACAATGATGGGCAGGCTGTAAATCATCCCAGTTTTTACAAGGCTACTTCCAACAATATTAATAAATTTAAACAGAATATTGATTTTAAATGCTTTTATTACTTGTAGACCTAGCTTAAAAGCTTTGTGAAACTGGGCTCAGCCATGTGGCAAACAAACTGGTTGCCCATAGCAACAGTCAGTTACACAGTTAAGCGGTCATTATTCAGAGATAACTAACCGCAGGAGGCTGTAATTGGTAATGACAAAGACAACACCACATATACAATTACCCAGTAAGGACATCGATTGAATGCCTGACCATCCTGGTAGGGGCTGCCTGTCTGAGTAGCCAAGGCTTTTTCCATTTTTTATTTAAACTAATGTGACTAATGCGGGTTTTGTGGGAGATTTTCATTGTCCTCATTTGAGGCTCTAAGGTTGGGGGCTGTTGGCCTGACTGCTGCGGGAGTACACTGTGTACATGCCTTATGCAGTCTGTGTATGTGTGCTTGTGTGTGTGTGTGTGTGTGTGTGTGTGTGTGTGTGTAGCATTACATAACAGAGCATGGGTGCAGATCTGTGTTGTAGATCAGTGTGGCTGTGTTACCAGTGCAGCTCTGCATGAAGGGAACATAAGCTGCATCTGCAGCCTCCTCCAGGCTGCTGCACTCCTCTCCGTCCTGCGCTGCCACCTGCACTGAGGCTTCTCTGATGCTGCATTTATTTTTTTTAACTTACAACACAGACATAGTGCCAGTGCACCCTTCAAGAATGAATCACACTGTGCAATCTTTCACACAATGCAAACACCGTGAAGAAAACACATTTGGATTACATGATGCACAACGGTGAACAATGCATTATATTAAGCATATCAAATTTGACTGGAATTACAAGCACTCAGAAGAATAACAATCAATAACCATTATATTGTTTAAGAAAATAAGCAATAACACACGAGCAGAGATAGATACAGAGGGCAAGTAGGGAAGAGAGAGAGGGAGAGGGGGACAAAAAGAGAGGGAGAGGTGAAATGGAAGGAGGGGGAGGAGAGCGGAGGGCAGAGGAGGGAGAGAAGATGGGGAGGGGCAGGGTGTTTGACAACGATTCGGTTTGACTGCTGCCACACCTCATTTTT
>OMKZ01015534.1:0-10782 GCA_900302535.1 Neoniphon sammara | reverse complement strand
TTATCTCTTTTTGAGTGAGTGAGTGAGTGTGAGTGTGTGTGTGTGTGTGTGTGAGAGAGAGAGAGAGAGAGAGAGAGAGAGAGAGAGAGTTTTGGGGTTAAGATGCAGCATCATTTAAGCGAGAGAAATATTTGGAAGAAAGCATCAACATGGGTGATTCACCCCCAGGCGAAAGACGAGGAGGAACGAAGAAGGAACAGCTGAGGTAAAGGGAAGGAGGAGGAAGCCATCTTGGACAGCTGTGTGGGGGGAGAGACACATCCAAACAACCGAGAATGGCACAGAGCGAATTTTCCAAACAAAGTTGCAGGAGATCATTGAGCCAATGAATTATTCAGGCCCGGTGCTCACCAAGATGAGGTTCTGGCTGTAGCCTGCAACGGTGGCTGCTGCTGAGTCAGTGCTAAAATTGTGGCACAATATCTCACTGAATGCCTGAGATGAATTATTCAAACAGAAGTCATGAGTCCAATTTGTGTGCATTGACTTCGACTTGCCTCCATTATTAAAGACTGAGGACTCTCATTGGCTGAAGAGGGTGGGATGCTGCATGTATATGGCGTGGAAATGGCTGTGGGTGGGGTCTTAAAATGTCAGACTCCCCGGGGAGAGAACAATGAGAACAGCATCATCACATTAACACTGTGGTTATGTAAGCGCCTGTTGTCACACAGCAGGACACAGTGCTGCCTGATTACCACCACTTGGAGAGGTTGGCACAGAAACACAGAGCGGCAGTGGGGAGGGTGCGCACTCCAGCACTGACACACATGCACATGTCCCCAAAACCTTTTCTGTTATTTCAAACATCCTGGTCTCTGTGCTTTATATATGTGAAAACCTGCATCACAAATACAGGGATTACACAAATAAATTCCAGCAGTTCTAAATAGCCAGTCGCCTCTAACTGTGAATGCTTCACTACTTACTGACATTTCATGCTGATTAGCCTCTTTATCTGTATTCTGTTGAAAAATGTGATTTTCCAGTTGAAGCAGCCTGCTGAGGAGCTCCAGTCCTGGAATATAATTGGTGTCCTACGCAAGGTTCTCATTGAGTGGCCACAGTGAATGATCAGCGAATTCATTTATCTTGCGCGCAGGGCAGCTATTGACTGTCAGGATGCTTTCAGCACAATGTAAAGTACAGCTAAACTCACAGCGCTCTGACTGTGAGCCAGCGCAGGTCAGTCACCGCAGCCTGAGCCTCACACTGAGAGAGCGTGACACAGCAGAGATGCAGCCTTCATGCAAGAGACATACACATGAAGATTACACGGGATCAGGTTCTGTGTCTGTCATCATTACTTACACCGGCCCTGCACACCTCACCCCTCCAGCATACACCTGCCTGTCAAGACACACACACACACACACACACACACACACACTCGTACTCGCAAAGCTCTAAATGCAGGATACTTAATCTAACTAATTCTCTCCTCCAAATAAAAAAAAAAACAAGTGTCAGGCTTTTCCTTCCATTAATCAAGGTTTTATTTCACCGAACTGCCATTATCAGCCATTTCATTCTTTTAACAAAACAACCGCAGGCTTTGTGGACAAACGCTGGAAACCTCAGCATTAATTAATTATACGCCAGTAAGACTTATTAAACATTATGTAACATTTACCAATACATAGACTCTGATGAAACTCTTAATATCCCTACATAAACTATTAAGGAGGGAAATTGCTGGCGATATTAGAGTTATATTTTCAATAAAAATATAATGTATGCAATAGGATATAAATATCTGCAAACAAAAGTCCTCTCATGTATGAAAACTTGCCAAATCCAAACACACTGGAATATTTATTTAGTTTCAATATTTACTTTCACACATGATCAAGAAAGAGAGAGATTTTTTTTAATCTAAGCTGCCAAACAAATGTTAAGCTCTCATGCTTGTCTGATGCTTGTCAGTTTATGAAGAAGCCGTTCATGTTTCTTTACATAATCTTCACATAAAGTCTCTACTAAGTGGGAAAGCTAATATAAAAGCTGCACGAAAACTCCCTAAAAGAATTAACATGGATAATATCTGAGCATATACCAAGATTTCCAAATGTGTTTTACCAAAAGATCAAAAAGTCAGACATTTATCATTAGCTTTAAACTGTTCTCTTTGCTGATCCTATTAAGATCCTGGTCATGTGGCACCTGGTTATATTACCATTTTGCTTAGCCAGCTCCCCTTTGCCTCTTCCTCCTCCAGCATCCAATCCCTCCCCACATAAAAAGAGGGGGCGTGGCCTAAGATCAATTGATTCAAGTACATGTCTGCAGCCATGCCTGCAATGGAGGTGGCTGCAGCCCACTGCAGTGTGCTGCTTTGAGAATGGGGACCAGCAGGCAAGCCCTCTGCAAGTAACACACTCACACCTTCAGAAACACACACACATGCACAGCCCTGCAGTTTCACATACTACTCCAATATATTCATTCAATACATACATTCAATTTAATAGTAGTAATAGACTGTATGAAGCATTTGATTTCCATCACAAATGCCTTTATTACCATTGTTTTAACAAAATATAGGTTACATTACAAACTAAACATAAAAATAAAGGTGTATTTCAGCTGTACATGCAAATATTGTTAAGTATTGACGGCAAAAGAATAGGCCAGACTGCTGCACACATTAACAAGGACAGATGTCTTAACACAAAAAGGTTTGCATAGGTTTACAAAAAACAGAAGATTCACTGTATAGAAAGCAAACCAAGGAAACGTTCAATGCCATACAATGGTTATAAATTTGACAAATGTGATTTAGACTTTTTCACAGTGAGAAGGAAAGAGTAGTAAAGCATGACAAGAAATGGAAAACTTCTTGGTTAGTAGCTATTCACAGATATTCATATCTATAGTGACTTTCACAGCAACCCTGTCTCTTTCCTTGTCCTCACTCAAAGTGCATTATGTAAAAATGCTTTGCCTCAGGCTCCTCAATATCAGCTACAATCATAAGTCGCTTTTGCCAAATGTTAACATCTACACCAAAGTGCATTTTGATTTCAAAGGCTGAACCGAATTTGCCCATTGATAAACATACTTTCCCGTCTCTTTTAGCATAATCTCCATGCACATTATCTCTTAACAAACACTTAACTATCTTCCAGCTTTGTTTCTACGTCTCTCAGTAACCTCGAAGCTCAGTAAGGCAGTGTAATGCACATGGGGCTTCCAAAGTATTGATTTCATTCAGATACACTACTAACATTTTGGTGTCATTTTCAATGACGATTTAATTTCATTTCTAGTAAGGGGAGGTAATATTTGCTACAATTATACAAAACAATGTTTAGTAAAAAATATGAAGTTATTCCGATTCTATCTTCAGCCTCATTCTTAAATTATTGAGGATCTTGAAGATTTGGTCATGCTATCTACTTTAAGGATGTGCTTTTAATTATCCATGGTCTGGAGCAATATTCTGGGTAACTTGACATTATCATCAAACGACAAACTTCAAACTTTAACCACTGACATCTCACAAGCCTGCTTCTAAAATGCTTTAAAGTATAACAACACAGACCAGTACCAGGAAGACATTCAGTATGACACATTAAAACATTTAAATACATATCTATATATCAGTGAGTTTTGATGCAAAATATGTATACATTGTGGTGAAAATCCATTATAATTAGAACAGAAGCCCTTCGTCTCCTTTATGTTAGGGATGCACCAATACCAGCAGTGTCATTGGACGTCAGGCAGATACCAGGCTGAAAAAGGGGGGTAGATGTCACATTTCCCCAGTACAAGAATCTTATACCAAAGTGCCACATTCAATTGTGAATGGATATTTTAGTAATATTGGTCAAATAATCCCAGTCTAGGTATATACTGTACAGCAACAGGAATGGGTTGATTAGTACTGGGTGTCAGACATTTGCTGCAACTGAATCATCGCAGTCTATGTTGGCAGTGAAAAGTGGTATTGGTGCATCTCTCACACTAGCTTCAGCAGTCTCAACCTGGATAATTCATGCTTTGTGGTATTGCGCTGTCTGGATGCTTTAGCAAAGATTACAGGGACCAAAGCATACAACGTGAGAAACACCCTATGATTTCACAAAAAAACACAGACACAGCAAGCTCTGACAGGGCCACAGCAGTGTATGTCTGGGGTCGGGCGAGAGAAGTGCAGCTCCATACACCGACAAAGCCTAGCAGTAGCAAACATCAGCTCAGTGCGGGTCATCTCTCAACTCCAAGAGGGCTTTTTACATCATGGTAGAAAGAGGAACGCTTCTGCAAAACTATACTGACAACATCAGCAATAGCAATGCAGTGTGAACAAGTATTATTTTGGTCTTGTAGAGAGGACATAAACATTACTGATGGCATCACAGTGGAACTGCTCCAAACACTAAGTGGTTACAGGAACAGTCTGTATACACATCGAGACCTGATGGCTTCATTAGATGGATAGCCTCCCTCTGAGACCATGATGATGTAAACAAAGGCCAAAGTTATGTTCAGGTCATAGTCACAGGCTCTGCGTGTTGTTCCTCTACCAGACGAACTGGATTCACAACTTTTTAAAGGAAAGAACAGAAAAGCTGATAATGTCACCACAGATTTACAAGTGTGCTTAAAAAAAATCCACAGAATGATGAAGACCTGTATTTGCCAGGATCATTTGACAGTGATAAACAAACTTGTCTGCCATGCAGACTGAGTAGATGATCACAAGTGACTGATAGGAAAAATATCCAATCTCCATCTCTCTCATGGCGAAGTTCCACTGGATTTAGTCAAAATGGATATGGACATTAGTCATGCTCTGGAGAGGGCAGATTGGTTGCACAACATAAATCTTAGAAGTGAAGCAATCAAAGTTTTTCTTGCCCACTGGAGACGAAGATGAATATGATCATGAATCCCTTGACAGCAGCAGAGGCCAGTTAAACACAGTCATCAGTGGAATAGCTTCTTCATGTATAGAGACACTGTTCTGTGAAAAATTTGTTACAAACAACAACACAACCAAAACATTTGAAATGATACCTAAGTGCCTAAGTTTGAAAATCTAGATTTACATTTTCCATCTGGACTTTTGTATTAGAAAATAATGATTCTGAAAATAATGTCTGTTTCATAACGGTCAACCTGAAGAAGAGGAGAAAAGGTCCACGAGTAGTCTGAGGTAAATTTAACCTTGCAAACGTCACAGAATTTGAGGTCCATAGGGGAACAACAATCATGTTCAAGATGTTCTGTGTACTCTTTACAGTACAGAACAAGAGCAGTTTTGAAATGCATTGTTTATAAAATGTAGCTTATATGAAGTGGTGGAATATGTATGATGCTGTTATATGTCATGGGCAAATTTGCTGTGATCAAAACGGAATTTTGTTATATTTGAATATGGCATTGACCATGCCCTTTTAAGTTACATCTAATAATATGGTCATAGTATTTACTATTTCTGCTAAATTTGGAATCATGTTTAATCAGTCTTTTTCACAATAATGCAGAAATATGAATCATGGCTAAAATGGGCGGGTCTGAATATATTAATATACTCAAAAAGTTGGGCAAAACTAATTTGTGTCACTGGTTTGGAAGCCTACAGTTATGCTGTAGGCTGGCTAATCCTCAGTGCTCAAACATCATTGTAAAAGGAAGACTATGTTAAATTTAGGGTTTGATGATATAGCCTAAACATCTAAAGCATTTAATCCATTCTAATGAAACAATGAAATACTATACAAGTTTCAATGCGCAACCCTCGACATTATTTGTAAGGCATTTTTCAGCGGCGTAACAGTGGGAAACGATGCATTAAATCTAATGAAAAAAAATCCTCTGCCACAAAGTCATGTCTGTCAATTCATTAAGACATTGTGGCTAGGCCTACTGTTCTTTAGCTTCCCCCAACCTGCAGGAGATTCAGAGAGAAATATGCTACTGGGTATGACAGGTGCACTTGGGATCCACGTGAGCCGAGAGTGCCTACTGATGCTCAACCCTTCCATTGTTAATGTCAATCTTCAAAAATAGCACAGGAAGAGGGGGGAAAAAGATCATGGGTTCGGGAAGCACTGATAATCTGAACAAGACCTTTCCGGTCAAAAATTCCCTGCGTCTCTGAAAGGAACAGTGATGCTCAAAGTTGGTATGTCTGGCACGTTTTCCGTGGCACGTGTTTCAACATTACATAACGTGAACATGCCCTACCAAAGGGCACCAAGCTGTACAGAGCCCCGACATCAAGGCAAATTGTCTAACAGCGTCTCACGCCGGGCACCTATCAAAGGCTTAGTCTTTCATCCGGTCAAATCCAGACATTGCTATAGCAGAGCCAATATTTGAAAACGGTCGGAGGAAATTAATTTCATACAGTGACACAAAATGACAGTGTATAGCTGACAACGGCAGTAAAAAATCATCATCAGCAGGCCATAATCTTCATTAAGGTACCCGGGAATCGACTGTGCGCAAATTACGCACGCAGATGCTACTGCAGACGGCAAAACTTGGCTTAGATAAAGTGAATCCAGCCATTCTCCCACTCCCGCGGTGGCGACATCTTAAACCTGTGACGCCGCACTTTATAGTTGTTCCCGTTATTATTGTCCCAGTACTCTTCCCCGCCGACGCAGTATTTAATTGCAAACTGCAATGTGCCTCCACTGTCAAGAAAGGTGGGCGTGATGATCTTAAAAGCAAACTTGTCAGTGACACCATCGCTTGAGTTAGGAACATAGGATGCTAAACTGTCCATAAATGTTATCCAGTTGTTTAGAGAATACCGCAAAAAGACGCTTTTCTCAAATGCCAGATTCAGTACGCGCACAAACCCAGAGAGACTGAATTCGTCTGCCTCGACGGTTTCCAACATTACTTTTACTTCTCTCACTTTCTGCTCAAAGCCGGGTAATGTGCCCGGGTTTGTGAATTGCAACTCCATGAACACAGAGTGAGCAGGAGCCCGGGGAAATTTAGTGTCCAAATTGTTGAGGTGGAGGGGTCCTTTGGGGAATTTTGCCAGTATGCGCTCTGGTACCTCCGGCATGTCTGTATCGTCGAAGTGCTTCACCGAAGTGAGTTCTAGACCCAAGGAGTCGGCGAAACGGACCTTTTTTTGACTGGTTGGACTCCGGCTGCGGGAGATCTCTAACTTTGCTCTTTCTGTAGGTGTCGGCAGGGACTTGCACCTGCGACGCAGATTTGGACTCTGTGGAGGTTTCAGGAAGATCTCCCTGCCCCTCGGTCTCTCATCCACCACGGGGTTCTCGGGGGGCTCACAGGTGCCGTTCACCGCATCAAAATCTTCCCCATCTTCAAGCCTTGGGTTTGCCGCTGCCAAGCTCCCGAACAGTCCAGCTATACAGCTGTAGTTTCTCGGGAGGCAATTCTTTGGAGGCAGCATGACCACGACAGGATGCGCAGACTCACTTTCCATAAAGGGCTGAAGTCCCTGCACTGCAGAACAGAAGTGGTCGTGATGGAGAGGACCGGCGAATCAGAAGATGAAGGCGTCGGGTGTCAGTGCCCCACACACGGATAGGTGCTCCAGCTGCGTCAGAGTCTGACACTGCATCCCTGGACCAATAAGCCAAGCTGTTGCAAGTGTGCCAACAAAGTACGAATTTTCCCTGCAGACCAAACAATTCAGATTTCATTCAGAGAAGGGAATTACCCACAATCTTCTCATTAATAGGAGACAAAAAAGAGAATCCTTTACGCAGCGACGGCGGCCATTGCGCGTTTCAGTTCATTGACGCACTGTCTTATCACAGTAGGCTTGAGCCTGAGGAAGAGCTTGACATCATGTACACTTAAGTCTGCGGCTGGCTGCTACGTGCAGAAATGAATGTACAACTTGGCCGCTGACAAAAAAATGGTTTCCTCTTTCAGAAGGGAAACATATCAACTTCATTTTTGTTGCGTTATACTGATCCCGTCATACAAAACAAACAATGAAATGTTTATTAATTGAGAGAATAATGGAAAATAAAAAAAGATGATCTTTGGAACCATAAAGATAACTGAATTGTGGGCATGTTTTCATGGTGTGGCGAGAGAGGCTCTTGACATGACTGACAGTTTTATCAGCTGTCTCTAATCTATTCTGTTCTGTTCTGTTAAGTAATGCTGCTAATGGCATGACCGAATTGCCAGCGAGCAGCATGGAAACATATACTTACATAATAGAGATATGAGTCAGCTGGACAAGAATGGGCTGCAGCAGTAGAGCATCTAGCCCCTCCCCTTTCCACTACGTCACAGCTTCCCAATGCAGCCTCTACAGGTTGCCATGACGACGACGTTGCAGCTCCTTTGTGAGCCTTTCTCCGTCCGGTGCACTTTTGTTTGATAACTAACTACACCGACAAGCCATTAAATTGTGTGGGTTATTATTAGGTAACGTAGATTACAATTCTTATGTTGCTGCCTGCTAAAGGGATTTTCGCGCTTGGTTGGAGACAATAACAATACGGATGCACATGGGATTCAGCTTGCCTTGTTTTGGTGGGTGAAGTTTGAACCGGACAAACCAACAACTAGGCAGCTGATCGTAGTTCCCAATGTCCAGCACAAATTTCTCTAGTCCAAAGAACATGAGCAGATATTCAAGCTGTATTTTACAGTTTGCACTTGATTCATAATTTTATTTCCTTCCACAGAGATCATCATGAACTAGGCGTGCCCATTATAAGCTGCATGATGGAAACCTTAAAGGACTCTGAGCAGACAGCTGTGGAGGGATCAGACAAGGAGGTTCCAGAAGTGGAGGACTCAGAATGGGACCAGCCTTGCATGACACCAGACAAGGACCACGTTGATTCCCTTCTAGATATCAGCGAGGAGAATTTCTTGAAAGAACAAGAGCCCTATGAGTTTTACTGCTTCTCTGGATGGGAAGAAGCTGTAAGTGACTGAATATCTTTATACTCCAAACATTTTGACTAGGCTATAGCTTATCTTTCTCTGATTTTCCTTCAAGTAGGTTTATACTAATTTCACATTTTGATTCCAAGTAGATATGCTAAATCTGATGAAGTGTCAATTACTTTTGCGTCAGTGGGCAAACAAAATATAGTCCATGTTTTTCAAAAGAGAAAGCCAATAAGTGTACAAAATAGGCTTATGTCAGTTTGCTTTGATTTCTGACATTTTACAGTGTTTCTCTATATTCATTTTGTAGTGGTGTGCCACTACACCAAGTAAAGTACTACAGGAGAAAATAAAATTAAAATAAACATTGCAATTTAGTCTTACTTTTATCTAAACCTAAAATAAGTAATCCAAATGTTTTAGAAGTAATAATTATATTAAAAACATTTTAGCAATAGAACCTCAAAGTGAAACATAACTTAGACAGATATGGGACAAAACTAGAATTACCAAAGTACCACAGCTGCATAAAATTACAGAGCAAACGCTGTATTATATGAGGTTTTATTGATATCTGCATTAGGCCTATATGTAAGGGAAATCTCTAAAACTGCAACCCAGTTTGCCCAGTGTCAATAACCAATATTATCATCACTGCCTTGAATAAAGGACTTGAGTTACACTGTTGAAAAAATAAGTAATCAAATGAACATGGGGTTAGGCTTTTTTTCTTTTTCAAAATATATATCAAAACTGCAGTTTCATAGACACATTATATTTGGATTTGAGACAGGTCCGGGGCTGGGGCAGAGTTACTCCACTGGCCTGCTTATTTCTGCCTCAGAAGAAAGGGCGGAAACCCAAGAATGAGGAGTCAGACCACCACTGCCTCTTGTGTGTTGACTTAAGGCTCCCTAGCTTAGACAGCTCACACAGCTCTCCTGAATACCACTGTGAGCCACAGGCAGACCCTCATGACCGCAGCTTGAAGAAGACCATGCCATTAACCTTGCGGATGAGAACCTGTAGTGTATCAGCTCCAGTGACGGAGGTTTCAGACTGCACGGTCATCACTGCCATGCAGAGAGCCAATCAGCATCTCTTACTCAGAGAGAAGAGAGTTGAGGAGGAGAAGCTCAGAGAGTCTCAAGCGCCATCATCTCCCTTGCTGCCCCATCATTTGGCTGCAAAATACTCTACACTGAGAAACAGGACCACTAAGCATCACAAACAGACCCACAGGCCCACTAATATAGTACTGTCAATTAACAGCTTCACAGTGTTACCACCAGTCAAGTCACCCCAGCTTGAACTCCAGAAGGTCAGTGGCCAGCTCAGCAATATTGAGAGTCCTGCAGAAGGCGACACCTCAGAGGCGGACCGTACAATCTCTGTCAAGGAGAGTGGAGGTGCGGCAAGAGGAGAGGAAACAAGAGCGGACACTGTTGTCAACCCAGACCTGACTAAGGACACCTACAGTGCAACTCTGACCTCCAAGTGCTGCACTTGTCAGCACAACCACCACATGCTCTCTGCTTTCAGTGTCCCTATCCCCAAGAGGTATGAGGTGCCCCTCTCCTCCAAAGCTGACACAGTGCACCGCACCGGGTACTCTATAGGCAAGCATCTCACACAAGCCCTCCAGTCCAGCAGTGGGTGCAGGAAGTACACCAGCCCATCTGCACCCCAGCTACCTATTCTCTTTGGGACAAAGGTCCCTCTGCCAGCCTCTCAAAAACTACTATGAACAGACTCTAGCTGTGGATGCTCTTACACTGAGTGATTAAAGAGGTTTCTGAGGCATGTCTTTTATGAGTAATGATGCTATTTAGATATGCACTCATTTCAAGCACAAAAGGACCTAGTATTTATAATGTTATAAAATTATAATGCTAGAGATTTTTGTATACCTCAGCCTTA
>OMKZ01015530.1:0-10878 GCA_900302535.1 Neoniphon sammara | reverse complement strand
GTCCCTCTCAAAGATGCGGAGCTGGAGGAAGAGCTCCAGTTTGATCTTCCTCTCCTGAAAGAGCTCCTCCATCTGGGCCTGGGCCTCGTCCAGCTGCTGCAGGACGCTCTCGATGTGGTTGATGGAGCTGTTGTGGGGCGTCTTGTTGCTGGAGATGGCCGAGTCCCTGGCAGAGAAAACACGCAATTAAGCAATGAGCCACGAGAGGCTGCGCTCGACAATGATTTTTAGAACGGCTTAAGAGGCGTTTGTCGGGCAAGGCGCCAAGCGGAGTTTGCTGCTGTAAACTCGGCCTCCAGTGGCTTATTTGCTTTTAGAAAACTGCAGTAACGAAAGAGTGCATTAAAAAATACTGCTAAAGAGCGCTAATGTTCAATTAAATCAAACTTCAGAGCAAGCTGCCTGAGGCTTTCAGGTTAGCTAAATCAGTATTACCTTTTAAATCTCCTTGTTTTTTACACTTAATTTGGCTTTTTTATTGTTTTTTCCCTAGGCTTTTTTTATTTTCTTTTGATCCCTTCTCTTACTTTTATTCCAAGTGCTGAGCTATTTTTTAAACTCTGTTAATTCTGTTTTTAAATTTGAGCTAATATACATTTAGTTTATTATATAGTGCTATCATTATTGTTATTCCACTAAGCAATACACATAAAATTGAATAAAAACTGAACGATGTGGCTGCTGAATGCCACATAAGTAGTGGTTTAAGTGGTTATTTTCCATAACCAAGTTATTATTAAATTGACAGTCAAATGTAGCTTCCCAAGTGACTCAGCCAATTCCAAATGAAGACTGCAACTATCCTTTCTGTAAACACGCATATGGTTCAGTTCAACGGATGTGGGATTTTGAAGGCAGATGCCAAACTGCCAGCAAATGATATCTTTAAATTTCACCAATCTAATCCAATAGAACCCAGTCAAAACATCTCTTTAAAATCAATTGAAGTTAAGGGCTTTCTATAGACAACCAGTGCAGTATTGAACAATTAAATGATATGTAATAGTCAAACTGCATCATATTCCTCATATCAGAGGTGGGCGACATTTAACTGATATCTGAATTTTAATTTAAGGCCAATATTATGGCAATTCTAATAAACACAATATCCACCACACAGTCTAGAGATCAGGCCGGTTCTAACAGGGTGTTGGTGGATTAATCGGTGTGACAGATGCACACATGCATGTATGCACACCAAAGAGTCATGGCAAGCAGAAAAAAAAAAAGACTCCTGAGGTCATACCGATTCTGACTGGCTTTAGGTTGATTAATCGGCATGACATATTCACTCCCACACACAAATGAGCACAAATACACATTCACGAACGCACGTGTGCACATGCATAAACAAGCGAAAGGTGTGTATCGTTACAGTAGCCTCGCGGGGAGGCTGCCACACAATTAGACACACTCTTATGAAAGCAGCCTTACGTAAGAATACACTGTGGAAGCGATAGAGCAGGGAGAGAGGGATGGAGAGAGAAAGAGAGAGAGAGAGAGAGAGAAAGAGGGAGCTGGATGGATGGATGGATGAAGGAGGAGAGAGTATGAGGGCTGGAACATCCTCGGTATAAAAATAGAGCTGGTGAAAGCGGGTCAGAGCGGTCAACTGCAACCACCTCTCCAACACCTCCTCCCTCCACATCTCTTTTTTTTTTCTCTCTCTCTCTCTCACACTTCATCTACTTAGTTTTCTCTCTTCCTCTGCAGGTCCTCCCACTCGGCCCCGGCTGCCCACTCTCTCTGTGAGCCCTCTATGGATGGGATCTTTCTCGCTTCGTTCCTAATTACCGTCCCTTATGATCAAATTTTGGGAGGTCTCCTGTGGATCGGGCTCCATCGGTTCATTCACCCATTTGCCATATTTCAGACACGGCTGAAATTACACAGACGGTAATAAAATTTGTAAAAAAAAAAAAAAATAAAAAAAAGTAAAAACCCGTCAAATCGCCTATGACACATATCCAGATATACTCTAAATTTGCCTGCAGGGACATGTGAGTTTCATGAGAAAAGTTTCCCCCCCTAAGGCTTTTTCATTCACTGACTTTCCTAAAAGTTGACATCAAGTATCCACTACTGCCCTGATATAAACTTGCATGACTTTCCATAACTATATCAAAGCACTTCCATGACCTAAAAATATGATTACCCTGTTATTATTGTGGATTTCCAGCTCAGAGAAGCTATAAAGGGGTGAGCAGTTTGCTTTCCACAACAGTTCAGCAAACTGTGGAGCAAAAACATCCTGAAAACCATCATCTAATGCAAATGAAGCCGTGAAACAAATTGGAAAGAGCATTCTGATATATTCCTGAAAAATGACATGATATTCACTGACGTCCCCAGAGAATTCATCACATTCCCTGACTTTCCCTGATTCTATGATATTCCAGAAATTCCTTGACCAGTTGGAATCCTGAATACGGAGCGCTGCAAATGCCAAAAAGAAAACATGAGCCCAAGATGCGAGTGGATCATCAAAATGTATTTGCATTTTTACATACTTCAAAGTTTGATCTTTTTCATATTTGCAGAACTTGTTTATGACTGGCCCAAAGTGTGGCTGCATCATTTCTGGAGCCTGCTGATGTTTTCTGGAGCCTTGTTTTCTTTCATTTCATTGCTGTCACTTTCTTTCTATGGTTGAGAGGATTCAAAAGGACTGGCTGGGCTTGGTTTATGAAGCCAGACTTATTCAAACAGGCCAGAGAGGCTGTATTTCCACAAGCAACTGCTAAATATGTTGAGGGAGATCAAAGCCCAAATGAAGCACAAACTAAGAGACACAGCAGGTGTGTCACGGTTTGACTAGTTTTGTGGTATTTTTTTATTTTACTTCCACAATTTTAGCTAGAGTTCAATTTTAGCTTAGTTTCACTTCATGTTTAGTATGGGTTTGTTACTTTGAGTTATTTTTAGTTTATTTTTCCCAGAAATGTTGAGTTTTAGCTCATATTTTAGTTAGTTCCAGTCTGAGTTTTAGCATTCTGACTGTCGGATTGCCGCTGCTCGTCTGTCCGGTTTTAAAACATAAAAGCACAACCATAACACAGCCTTTTATTTGTTTCTCTTCTCTACTTAATTAATTGTTTGGTTTTGACCAAAAAATTTATGTAAAATACAAATAATCTTATTGTGGTTTGATTAGTTTTACAGGCAGCCATTGTAGTTTTACTCCAGTTTGTTTCACACAACCAAGATTTCATTTTACAGTGTACTAAAATGATTTTGTCTTGCTTACTATCTTACCTATACTAACCTCAGTGTGTGTGTGTGTGTGCGCTACCTGAGCTGCTGGATGAGGTCCTCTCCCTCCTTGATGACGTTGACGGTGACCTGCAGCGTGGTCTGCTGTTGCTGGCCGAAGCGTTTGATCAGGTCCTGGACGGCCTCCACCGACTCTGCGTACACGTCGTCCAGCAGCTCCTTCTGGAGCTCCTCCAGCCATGTCCACAACTGAGGGGGGAGGGGGAAGTGTCAGGCAGAGACTCACACACACACTGGTACAACTGTTTGTCTCCCCAACCCCTTGTAAAACTGTGGCCCGGCTACATGTCCTCACTCATCTTTCTATCCATGAATGGACATTTGGTCCCCATATGGACAGAAGTACAAGAACACACAGGGACAAACACACATTCCTCTTCATCTGTCACTTCTTTGTCTCTCGCTTGGAGAGCACTGTGAAGGCACACGCACACACAGACACACGACTCGCCGTGACGTCCCCCCTCCCTGGCCTACCTCTTTGACGTGTGTGTGGAAGGCGACAGACATGTCCAGCAGGACTTTGCGCTGCTCCACGCGGCGAACAAAGTCTTGGATCCGGTCCTCTAGCTGGTGGGCGGCCTGGTAGATCTCCTCCGGGTCGCACTCCCCGGTCTGGGCCAGCTGCTCCGCCGCCTCCAGGAGCTTATCTGCATTGGTGTACGTGTTCTACACCGAGGCCAGGGACGGACACCGAGAGATATGCGTTAATAAAAATGGTAATGATAGCTGAGTGCGTTTTGAAGAGAGAGAGAAAAAGAAGAGAGAGACGGGGCAGGAAGAAAATGAAAGCAGGATGTGCAGAGGACAGATACACTGATAGAGCAGCAAAGAATAACAAGTCAGAGGAAGCAGAGTAAGTCAGTATGTGAAGGTAAAGAGATAAAGAGGAAGAGAAAGATGCTACAGAGAGGAGGGTTTGATCATGTAGGTTTTTGAAGATTGATACTGATATTTTTGGACTGAAGCTGCCAGGAAAATGATATTTTATGCCAATACTCCATACAAATTTGACCATATTAAAGCTTAAGAAATAAAAAAAACTAAATCTCTCCACTGAAACGCAGACAAATGAAATGATTTCAGAGATTTTCATTGAAGTGAGGACTGTTTAAACTCAACTGACAAAAAAAACATGCAATAAGCATGAAATTTGAAGGCTGAGTTAACATGGTTCTCACTGTCTGACTCGCTGATGAATTACATGCTCTTTACTTCAATCAATTTTACATAGTGCACCTTTAAGGCTGGGAGACTGATCTTTCTTCAATGGCAGGGGAATTCTGAGGCGCCTTTATGAAATGATTAAATTATATTCAATTATTAAATGAATGACTAAAATGTGCACTGAAAATCCATATTTAAATACAGTTTTGCTCCAGCTGTGGTTGGAGGGATTCTCCATCATATCAGTGATAGGTGACAGTAGATAGAATGCAATAAAAGGCCAATATCAACAAAAATATATCCGTCTAGCCCTAACAGGGAGTGAGAACTGGAGAAACAGAAGCAGGGTACCTGGGCCACTTCCTCAAAGTCCTCGTGGCGTTTCTGCAGAGCTCGGGCTCGGTGGAGGGACTTTCCCACACCCGTGTGTTTGCTGAGGAACGCCTCGCCGTGGTTTTCGATCCAGTCCAGCACCTGGATGCACGGGAACACATCCACAAAAAAAATCAATAAACAAACAAACAAACAAATAAGTAAATAAACAAATAAATAAATAAAAATGATACAGGCACACCAGGCATTGAGCCACCACTTGGGGGCACCCTAAGGTGGTAGATGAGCCACTACTGTTGGTGATAATCAGACGAGGGTGTTAAGAGGAGAGGGCGGAGGGATGAGATGATGCATTATACTGAGCGTTGCAGTGAGCCTTTCTTTTCGTGCTCCTCTCTCTCTGCTGTCCGTCCTTCGTAGCATTGATGGGCAAACAGCATCTGCACGGACACATGACCCAATTCGGTTGCCACAGCGACAGTTGCCATGTCAACACACATGAGTAAACTCCATGCTCCCAGGACGCTGTGTGCGCTTATAATTACACTGGACAGCTTTGACTTCGGCACACTCATTGTACCTGTTTTTCGAGTACGTTCATCTCTTTTGAGAATTACACTTACATTAAATGCACTTAGCCGACGTTTCATCCAGAGAAACTTCTGGTAAGCGATCAGGCAGGGTTTCAGCATTTGTTCAGTTCGAAGGGACACAAGGCTGCTGCTCGGCTCAAAATCAAAATCTTCCATTAACAGCAGAGTCCCTCTAACCACGAGGCTACCCCTCCGTCACCAAATTCCAAATTCTCTGTACTGTACACCTATACCGAAAATACCTGGCATTAGCACCTGTTTGAACAAGTGTGTGTGTGAGTGTGTGTGTACCTGTTGGACGTCCTGCTGGAAGACGCAGAGCTGCAGGCGCTGGTGCAGCCGGACCTTGCGGTGCTGCCAGATGTTCTCCAGCTGTCTCTGGTGATGCAAAACCTCGTGGATGATGTCCAGGACGTGGTGCACCGCCTTGGAGTAGTTGGCCGACGCCGTCAGCGAATCGGCGCTGCCCGGGGTCAAAGGTCGCTGCAGCTTGTCCAACAGGGCTTTGCCGTCCTGGCTCACCTGAGGAGCAGTTGGGAAACAGGCTGGGACGGTGCGCTTTACTCACAACCATAACACGCATCACTAAGGGTGGGTGGGACTAATGGCATGAATGGTACCCTGCTGTAAATTAGCTCTAATTTGGCATCACTGACCTGTGTTGGTCCGAAAACGCCAAAAATGATGAATTAGGAATTAGTGGAAAAAGGACAGTGAGAAGTGGGGAGCAGCAATTACGCTAATTCCCTCAATACTGTAAGTGAAAAGTATTTTGTATTATGTTTGCAGTACAGAGTTGCTCTGTGCAGGGATTGGCAGGAAAAAGTTCTTATTTTGACTTCACGCAGCAAGATTTAATTGTATCTGAGAAAGTGTGAGAGGTGCATTTTTCAGATTATGAGAAAATGTTTTTTTTTCAAGTTTATATTTCAGCTTGAGAGAAAAGTTAATTTGTGCTTTTCTATTTACCATTGCATTTTGCACTGTCAATGTTAAAATATCTTGGGAATGAGAAATCCATATCCATATAGTAAACCTACAGTAACCCTAATAGTGGCCTTACAGTTGCCATACCACAGATTTTATGCCTTTAGAAGCTTATGAAATTTTTAGGAAAAAGTGAATGTATCTTGATATTTGGGCCATTGCCCAGGCTTCAAATTACAGTGCGATATGAATTTTAGGTCATACCATCCAGGCCGATGCACACACATTATGCAGTGAGCATCTGACACCTTTATCATTTTGCACATTATGCATGCAGATGAGCTGCTGTGTTACCTCAGAGTAGGCTGCAGTGATGTGTTCGTATAGGCCTTGGTGGTGGTGGATGGCGTCTTCTAAGTCCTGCAGCTCGGAGGGCAAATCCACCTCGCCGCACGCCTTGCACCATGAATCCACGTTACTCATGTACTGGAGGGGACACACACACACACAAAAGACTCAGTACACTGAAATGTAAAGCATTTCACAGGAGACATGGGATGAGACAAAGCTGATGTATAGTATCTCCGTATGCCCATCCCATGAGTCACACACATGAGTCAGACGCACCATCAAGCACAATAAATTGCCTGAAGTGCATTTTCTGAGTCTTTGCGCTGGTTTCAAACATGCAGAATTTCCTCCACGTGTGGTTATGAGCTGTCTCAAATCCAAGATATCTCCGGGAGAATGATCCCTGTGCGGCTCAATGCGCCGTTCATTACCATGCCTGCGGTGACTTCCTAGAACTTTCCCTCTACCCCCCTATGGGAGGAGAGCAAAACAAAGAATAATCAGCGAGCCTGGCTCAAAGAAACACCAGACAATGCCTTTTGAACCTTCCCTCCGACGGCAACTGAAATGAGATATTGATGAACAGTGTAACGAGTGGAAATGAGCTTCTGTGTGTGTGTGGAGGAGGCGAGGTTGGGGTGAAATCCCTGGGAAAAAAAAGCTGTTTCTATTTCAACTCTCAAACATGAAAGCCTGGTCTGATGACGGCAATATTCCGGGTCGGAAAAGTCACAACGCCCGTGCTCCCTACTTGGGATTCTGCCTGTGTGCAGTTTACACTAACTAATGAGCACAGACATAAATAACTGCAGGTAACAAATGCTTTACCTACATTCTGCATATGCTTATGTAAATATATGATAATGGCTTGCATATGTTAGCCTTTATGGATTTAATGGTGCCAAATGAATATTTTCAACCCAGAAAATGTCTAGTGTTTATGTATCATGCATCAATATGAGGGGCTGAAGCCAACACTCAAAAGCTGCACCAAGCTCCAACCAAACTTGACTTGCAGTCAAAATCAATATCACAGCATATCAACTGTTGTTCAATACCAACAGCCAAACAGCGGCTACATAGTTTAGTGCGGTGACAAAAATTGTACAGCTTTTTCCAATAGATTTTCAATACAACTTCCCTTGTGAACTTTTGAGATTATTTCTGTTGTTCTCAAAGTAAACACAAGGTAAATATTGGTAAAATATCTGATGCAAGACCTAGTTGGAGATGAGTGAAGTCAATATCCTGGATAAGACCGAGACCCAACAGCTCATGGGCATTTTACATTACATAATTACATACTTCAGTTCATTCTAATTCAGTTACCTGAATTAGAATGGATTTCAGATTTTTAACTGATTTTAATATTCAAAAATATATGACGATATCAGCCATATCAGTTCAAATTACCTATATATACACACACACACATATATTACAGTGTGTGAAAGAAACAAAAGTAAGTCTGCAGCAACACAAAATGTGAAGTTACTTATATCAGGTTTCTCCCACACTTCAAGAGTCTTTATTAATTCACTATATTTTTCCAGGCCTTTAATCCAGTAGTAAGGGTTTAACAATTCATTCACTGCACTGATGCATCGATTATAAACTCAGCCAATTAAACTCTGACTTTGGCCTGAATTGCTATGAAATACTTTGAATCAAATCATTCATGATTCTTAAAAAAATTAAAAAATAGCCTTTTTTCCCCCACAGCAATATAGTAAGTATGTTTTTTTTCCTAAACATTTCAGAAGAAAAAGGATAGTCTTACATTATTATATGTATACTTAATGGATAAAAAATTTACTCAGTTGAACCACTGACTTGTTTACAAACTCAAACTGAATTGCTGCAAAAAAGAAGTTCTTAAATTGAATTGCCAACTAGTAGTGACTTCTGAATCAAGCTGCATCTCTGTTAAGACAAGATTCACATCCTGATATATAAATCCGGGGACTAAACATCTGTGTCCGTGCGTCCGTGTCCGGCCTACCTGGTCACACTTCTGGTGGAAGCTGGCCGACATCTCCAGCAGCGTGCTGCGCTCGTCCAGCGCCGCGGCGAAGGCCTTCCACTCCTGCTCCAGCTGGCCTGAGATCTGCTTGATCTGCTGGGAGGCGTAGTGACCCGACTCCAGCAGCCGGTTCCCCACCGACATGATCCGGTTGATGTTCACGTACACGTTCTACACCGCAGAGGAGAGAGAGAGAGAGACCGAGAGAGAGGGATTGATGGTTAGACCGTGGGAAGGGAGGAGGAAACTCCGATGAGTCCAGGAGGGGGGATTAAGTGCGACACAGCGGGTGTGGCTGAACGTGGGAAGAGAGGAGGTAGATAAAGAAGGATGAGGCAGACAAGGCGATAAGGCTGGGAAAAAGAGGAAAGAGAGCGATACGAGTAAAAGAGGAGGAGGAGAGAGTGAAGGGACTGTGGTGCAGAGCCGACTGGCGGCATCGTTCCTCATCCGGAGGGGAGAGAGCGGCTCGAGCAGCAAGATTGATTCCTCGTCCCAACAGTTTCATAATGGTTACGTAAGGCTGGCTATGGATAAAGAATAGGATTATCTAATACCTGGCTGTACTGCTCCTGACACACACACACACACACACACACACACACACAGGCACATGCAACCTCACATAGACACACAGCACTAGAGGTTGCCGCTAAACGCACCGGCTACACGATTATACAGCGCAGGCCGAGGATTTGATGGCTCAAGTGGGCGGAAATGCACTGCCTCCTGCTGCGCATCTGTGTGTTTGTGTGTGTGTGTGTGTGTGTGTGTGCGTGTTCTTACCATGCAGTTCATAGCGAAGTGATTGTGCTGGGTTTGCAGCTCTACAGCGTGGGGGTGGTTGTTGCCAATCTCTGTGTAGCCTGCCAGGAACAAACCCTTGTTGTGCATGATCCAGTCAAACATCTGAGGCAAGGAGAGAGAGAGAGAGAGAGAAAGAGAGAGAGAGATAGAGCGCACAGACAAAAAAACGTTATGCCAGCTGAACAAAAACACATACACACAGGCATAGGCACAACACCAACAGTCACAGATCATTGCATAAACACATACAAACAAACTACCAGCACTCAGCCGTGTGGGTAAACCTGAGTGTGTGCGTGTGCGTGTGTGTGTGTGTGTGTGCGCAGATAGTGATCATCTTTCTCGGCCAGAATAGAGAGAGATGGACTGTCTCTATTAAGAGAATCCTCACAGGCTCTCCTAGAGAACAACTCGAGGCCCGCGGTGTCCTAGCAACAAGCTCCTACTACTGCAGTCGATCCAACACTGCAGCGCTCGCTCTGCTACTGCAACCTGCTATTTTATTCCACTCACTCCAATAAGGACGTATGAATCTTTGCCGTTTGTCTCTTCGTCTCTTTCGCTTCACTGTTACAGCTGGGGATGAATGTAACAGCCGTCTTCCACGCGGCGGAGGTCAATGCCACCTCAACTCAGTTTCTACTTATTGTGAGACTTCATTTACTCATCGTTTTAGGGATGAGATAAACTGCAAGGACACTTTTTTTTTTTTTGAACAAATGGTTTCCAACTACATGACTTAAATTTTAGCTTTATTTCCACAACCAAAGGAAACTATTTTTAGAGCTGCCACTGAGAAGGTGTCTTTGAACACTATACATGCTGTCAAAGTCGGTCTAAATTTCAAATACTGCATATGAGCCTCTCTGGAACAAAGAGACAGACCTCTTTTCCATCTGAAACAACACCCTTTGCTTTAGTTTGAAAAAATAATGCGTATAGTATTTACTTGCAGGGGTAAAACAAGCTAGTTTCAACTTTCTTCACCAGACTAAAACAAACTGATACAAAAACACGCAAAACAGAAATCCTGGAGTGCCACCACAGTGCTTCTACCCTTTGTTATTTTTTTGGCCAATCAGTCTTGATGCTGCTTAAAGTCAGATTTTCATGACTTTTCCAAAACTTTTAGAAAATCTTTAGAAAAGTTTTCAAAACTTCTGGAGGGCCTGGAAATTATGTTGTCAAATTAACTGACTATTCCTGGTTTTTCATGACTGTATGAACCGTGTAGGAGATAAAATCAAAGTACGGGCGATTCAAAGCTGCATGAACATTGGGTCTTTTGAAGGAGGACGAGCATCAATCAATGTTTTTCTGAAAGCGTAACCGATTGTCTATCTGTTTTTACGATGATCACAGACTGGAGGTGAGAGTCACATCAAACTCCAACCCTTCTATAAC
>OMKZ01015526.1:0-20736 GCA_900302535.1 Neoniphon sammara | reverse complement strand
AAAAAAAAAAGTACATCCTAAGTGTAAAACAAAATATTGGCCTAAAGAAAAGTTCCTGTCCAGCCAATCAGAGGTCTCCCCTGCTCCATCAAGCCCCTCAGCCCAATCACTCAGAGCATTTCCCTGCTCGCCTCTACCCATCTTGCTCCATAGCTAGCCATTCGGAGCCCTCTCCTGCCCCAACAGCCCACAGCCTAGCCAGTCAGAAGTCATTACACCCGCTATTAACTCCCGCTCAGCTTCATTAGGCATGCAAATTGAGGAGGGACAAAGACTTGAAAAACTTTACTCTGACTGATGCCCCCTCCCCCCTCCCTCTCTCCCTCTCTTTCCCTGCTGCTACACTCCCACCTGCATTCACTTAAGACCAGATCTGTGTCAAATAGTAGAATGTGTATGCTTCCAAATGTGGAGATCCTCTGCAAACTATACGCAAAAGATGAGGATGCAGGACCCTGTCGATTAACCTTAAATTCTACAAGCAAAAGCATCTTGGATTGTCATTACAAGCTTAGCCAACTGGCACATCAATTGGCATTAACAAGGAAGATAACTGAATTTTCATAAGAGATGTACTGTGTTGCCCAGTTCATTTTGTTTAATTAAGTATGTTTTCCTTGATGCCAGATTATCAGTTAATTTGATATCTCCACTTTAATGAGGAGTCTGTCAAGACATTTTCACAACCTTAGGCATTTTGTCATCCAAGGAGTTAAGATAGGAACCATTCTTCAAAAAGTTCCATAATTTGTTTTAGTTTTGCACAACAATATGTAAGAGCAGGGATCACATTTTTCAAGCAGTGGGTATCTCATTTTGCAACTGAACTCTTCAAATATGCATGCAGATCACACTACAAACACACACTACAGTAATGGGATTTCAGTGGTATATTATGAATGATCGTGCAGGCCTGAAAATGAACATGAAGTTCTATGATAAATTAATATATTAGCTTGTCATTATTTCAAGTGGAGGACGTTTCTCTTTCCACACTGTGACCCCTCATCCCTCTTTAAATATCTCTCGCTTTGTCCCTGCTGTCCAAAGCCACCAACGTCACAGGCAGGGCCAACATGGGTCAAGGCCAATCCCCTGCTCTGACAGAGCATAAATGTATTACCAGCGGGCTGAATTACCAAGGGATAACACGGTGTGTCGCGCCGCGTCACTATGCATCACACAACAGGTTCAAACAGGTGGAAAATGTATTCAGGGGGAGAGGAATAAAATCAGCCGCTGTCAGTTTGCACACAAAACACACCTTCAACGTGCTTTGGATTCAGCAGCAGTTCCCATGAACTGTGAGAAACACTGAACAATTGCGTCAGGGATTGGGGTTGTGATTAATATTAAACTTCACGAAATAAGAATGGTTGTTAGAGAATGAGATTTCAGCAGTGGAATTTGAGAATGAAGTTTCAACAGTTTTGAGCAGTGGTTATTGGGTTATTGTGCGGTCACATCTGAGCTCAGTCTGCAGATGTTTTTTCACACATCACACTGAATACACAGGTCAAAGTTCAACAAACATGAACTCTGACCTTTTCGTATGGTGCAATATTTTTCCACTGCTGGATGCAACTCTTTTTTTCGTCATTCACACAGGTTTTTAATTGATGTGTATGGGAAATGCAACAAATTTCTGTTGGGGATTAGTGCTAATGTGACTGCCCCTTTAGGTTTCGGGGCTTGTGATTAATATTGACATCTCACTCAGCTCCTTGATTATCATTTACAGCAGATAACATTATGGAGTTATGAATGACCTCACAAAAAAATCAATACTTGCATGGGAAAATATTCATATTTATCAGTAAAATATGTTCAAAATAAAACAATAACATTTAATTATATTATTGTGGCTTGATAACCATTTTCTTACCATATATTCAAAATGTCCAAGTATGAAATTCCTCCTCACTCTGATTTCAAAATCCACAGAACATGAATCCCTTATGCCTTAACACCATGATGATGCCATTAGCTTACCAAAAACCAAAGGAATCCATTCACATTTATCTGCTGTTTCATGTGCAGCAGGAGCTTTAAGAATTGTGACTCAGAGTATGGAGGAGGTGCAGCCAAGCCATGGAGCAATCAAACAGGTATTCTGTAGTAAACAGTGCCTTCCATTGATACATAAATGAACTACACCAAGATGACAGTCATCTTAAGGTAACTCAGGGTAATTCTTACTGAGACCATCAATGTGCTGTATGGTAATTTTTTTTCTACTGGCTAATGCTAAAAAAATGGAGCTGTTGATCAATTTAGGCTTACATTAACTATGATTATAAATTAAAGTTTTTTTTGTTTTCTTTTGGTGATTAAGGAAAGACTTTATGCGCATAAGCAAAGCTGAACAACACCTGATGATGTATTGTAAGAAATAAATAAATAAATAGGTTAAAATATTTTGACTGGCCCTTTGCTTTGAATAATCCTTTTAAGTACTTGCCAACAAATAACTTTCGACATAATTTTTAGGACATTTTTTTCCTACCAAGTCCACGATGATAAAGCATGTCTTGCTGAAAACCTTGCCAGTGCTAAATGGCGCTGTGATGCAGGCGGCCTGGAGGCCAAGGGCCAGCCGGAGGACAGGTGGCAAGCTAATCATGTGGAAAATGAGGGCCTGGAAGGCAAGTGTAGGGGAGGGGATAGGGGCTGATGAGGGGTGTCCACCTTGTGCTCACAGGTCCTGGCCCGACTGGGAACAAGACCACTGCTGTGGTCCTCCCTTCTGCCAGCTAGCCCCCTTTCCACCCTACATTCCCACAACTCTATTAACCCTCCAGTCCTGCTCACACTGCCACTTGAAGGGCAACCTGTTGCTCCAGCCTGTTTTTATCTTCATTAAACAAAGTCAGTAGACACTTACCCACTGAGTCATTACACTGAACTGAAGAAGATAAAAGATATTCTAAAAACCTTTCTAGTCAATGTACTGTTATTCTGCCTTTGTTACACTAAATTAATCAACAAGTCATTATAAAAAAAAAAAAGGCAACCCAGATTACAGTGACAGTTTAGGGGGCGTTCACACAGAGGTCGTGTCGGAATTTCATCGCGCTATTTTTCAGTTGTTTCCTTACGGAAACATGCGTCAGACGGACGACTTTCTACCTCGCGTCGCGTCTTGCTGTTTTTGAAGGCAGGGCGCTGCTGTTGTTGTTTTTGGACGGCGTCCAAAGTTGAAGTCTTGTCCATTTCTGATAGAAAGATAGAAGTATATTTTAGACAGATATAATGACCGTTAATAAGACTATGTACTTGCCGCGATGCGACGTGTTGTCATAGCAACGGTGAGACGCCGTCGAATAAAAGACGAAAAGACGCCGTCTTTCTTTTTTTTTCCTCCTGGCTTTTAAATGACGCCGTGTCCCAACTAGTAACATTGCGACTCGCGTTTTTTTTACACAAGCACGTCCTCTGTGTGAACGGCCCCTTAATCTGTCATCAGCATTGATGTTTAACTCACAATTCAGGTAATCAGTGTTAAACATATTGCCTTTGGTTAGAGCTTTGTCGCTGTCTAATAACCAATGGAGTCTCGATGCATTTGTAGTGATGTTAAAGCTGTCATGAATGAGATGCAGTGGAAATACACATGTAGTAAAAAAAATACATTGATTGAGCCTACAAGCTGACATGGTTTGAAAGATTAAGTTAGATGAGCATTGAGCAAAGCTGGTAAAACATTTCCACCAGCAGATGGTATGACACCTCCACCCCGAATGGATCAGGTTTGCATTAGGATGACAATTTTGTTAGTTTGAACTGTAGTGAGTTTTACATGTCAATTCCTCTTCTCTCTCTCTCTCTCTCTTTTTTTTTTTTTTTGTAAAACAGCTACAAAGCAAATAGTTTGAATTTACTTAAAAGCTCCCTTAAAGGTCAACCATATAATTCATCGCAAAAAATGTGTGAAGGCTTTGAAGAAACTGTGACAGGAAGCCATGGTGCTGGAGTCATGAAAGAGAGAGCCTGCATAGACCGTGGGGCCACAACAATGTTTGTCTCCTGGGTTACCCTATCTTTGAGAAAATCAGAAGGGCTGCAGGGCAGGAAAAACAGGTCAATATCACAGTGTTTTTCAGGAAGGAATATTGCTGTATGTGTGTTTGAATAACATCCTGAGGGGAATTATTGATCAACACTCCACCATGAAAGAGGAAGGTCCTTCTATGGCTTCAAATTGTTCCTAAATGGCTGTCAAATGAATGCCACTCACGCTGTGTTAGTTGCATTTTGAGAGACAGACAGACAGAGAGAGAGAGAGAGAGAGAAAGTGAGAGAGTAATGGGTAAACCAGTGTGTGTGGTAGCATTTGAAAATAATTCTTAGTCTTTGTTTTAACCTGCCTGGGGTGCCACAATATTAAATCAAATGCTTTTCTGTGAGACCGCCTATATTTTCTGGCACTAAATGTATGGTGCCCCATGCAACTGGTATTTCAAACTGGTTAAAATACACACTAATAAATATTTGTTCATACTATTTTACCCAGGTCTGCTGGGTGCACATAGTTCAGCTCTTTTCCACTCTAAAATGTGACCCTCATTCAGTAATCACTTGACATTGCTGTCGTGTTAGTGAGAAGACGAGCCTCACAGCTATGATTATTTTCAATATAACTAATATTGTCACCATTGATTTGATCAATGGCAGCAACTGTTCCTTTTCATCTGCTCTGCACAAGAGCAATAACAATGCTAAGCCAATGCTGGTCTGATGACAGGATTTGCAATTTAGAAGTAGCTTTGCCTTCTACTTGAGAAAGCAGAGGAAAATTAAATCCTCTAACTCAGGGGTTCTCTTTCAGTGCAAGACCTAAATTAGAAATTTAGTCTCTCATCCTTGGATACAGACTCATTAATATTTATTGGTACTTTTACTATGCGGGAACACACTAAAAGTAGAGCCACGACCCATTTTGGGGTCTGATCCATATTATGTTTAAATATTTTAGCAACTTGTGGTAGACTTTTTGTATACAGGCGTTACATTTTAAAGTTTTGAAAGGTTTTTATGATGTCAGATGTTTTATGATGATGTATATTATTCCCATCTCACACATGGAGGACTTACAACATATCAGTTCTTGACTGGGCCTGTAAAAAGTCTTGAGTATCACATGCATTTGAGCGGGTAAGAAGAAAATCGCCAACAGGATATGAAAGGTAAGGGAGGGAGAAAGACAGAGATACAGGCAGACAGAGACAGATAGACAGAAAGAGAAGATGCGTTATCCAACTTGCCAGAAGGGAAATCAACTCCCCTGTCCCTGTCCATATGTTACTAAGGTGATGTTCCATGACATCCATCCTGACTCAGACACCTGCCAGCCGGAGGTTCTAGCACTGTTCCCCTTGCACGTCCATCTGGACTACTACTACCAGCTGATAAACAGGCGAGGAGGAAGCGGGAAAGGTGAAGACTGCCAGGGGAAAAAAGCATGGGATTACAACAGAATATGGCTTTAAAAGAGAAACCTGTACTTTGTGCATTTGTTTTATGTCAGTCTTATCATGTTGGACCCTTTTAAGGGAATAATTTTGCTATGTACCATGTAAAATGTTCTTCTTGCAATGAAGTGGAATGCTATATTCACTCAAGAGTCTAGGTCTAAGTCGCTGGTCCGAGCCAAAATGGAGTGTGCAGCTATACTCTAAGCAGCTCCCTGTCTGTTAAAGATAGATCAGCAGGCAAGACAAGGAGAGGAATACGAGAGGAAACAGAGGGAGAAAGAGAAAAGCCTTTTTGTCCCTGTCGCCCTATTAATTTGAGGAGCACTAGGAAATGCCAGTGGGATTAAATGTGTTACTCCCACGGCTTTTCCCCCTTCTTATTCTCTCTCACTCCGACTTCAAATTAAAGGATGGGGACGGGGGTGGGGTGGAGCATTGGGGAGGTTGGAAAAAGAGAAAAAAGGCGTTAATTGCTTGCCAATCGATAATTCTATAATTACTTTGTGACAAATGGCTGGCTTGCGGTGCTAGGCGAGGTTCAGAGGAGGGTGGGAGGAGGGTGGTCAGTGGATGGGGATGTTAAAAGGGATTGGCCACGATCAGGAAAGGAAATATTTGCTTTTGTGCCTACAAGCGTGGCTGCCCCAGGGATTTGTGACAGGGAATTTATGTCAGGTTTAAACATGAAGCGGAGGCCCCTGGGGAATCTTCCAGGGAGGAGCGAGTTCACACACACTCAACCACACATGCACATTTGCAATCAAATAATCACACTTAATCACAATCATATACGTTTTTTTCATCTTGGTGTACTATACCTGGTATGTCTTTTCAGGTTGAGCAAGTTTTTAAATTGCTTTATTCTACAGTACAGGAGACAACCATGCAGAGTATAGCCATGGTGGGGTAGACAGCAAATTAATGATAGTCTGGCAGATTATCATTTTTGAGCCATTAAATCGTCAAACCAATTCAAGAGAAAAAAGAGGGCTGTAAAAGGAAACCTAGAGTAAGTGGTCTGAATTTGGCTAGAATACTTTGAGTCTACCTCTGCCTGTCACACTTCACTATCTTCCAATCACAGTTTCATTATTCCAGCCAAGCGTAAAGTGATGGGAGTCTCTTCTAGCCGTAGGGGGAGCTTCAGGCAGACAGCAGGTGGGCCATCTAGAGACCTGTACAGGTCAGGGTGCCATGACACCTGGCGCCCCCTAGCTGCTTGGACTGGGTGGGGAGGGTCAGAGAGGCCAGCAGGAGATTGATGGCCCACCTTCAATCGTGTCAAATCACCTGTCAGCACGCCCCTGGCACTGAATCCATTTTGTTTCAAGCCACCATTAACCTTGGACCACTTGGATTCATTCCTCCTCCCCATGGACCGGGCCCTCTCAACCTTTGTCCACTCTGACCGCCAAACTACTTACTGGGCTCGAGTTTTGTTATGTCTGGTGAGCCGCTGTCAAAATGGCGGGCTACACAGCGCAAGCAAAGAAATATTTGACACTGCTACAGTGCTACGTAATCCTCCCTGAGTCTTTTGAGCACACATAAACAAAAGTGGGCATTATGGGGAAACAGAAAAGTGAGATGAGGAACAGCATCAGAAATGCATCATCCACTCTGAACCTACTGACCCAGAGTATTTGGTGAGCTTTAAGACGTCTGCTGAACTCTTGTTTGCGTTGCTGTGGTCTCTGTTGTTGATGAGATCTGTTTCAAGGCTACTTCACTTGGGAAAAAAAAACACCTCTTATCCTCTACATGTATACTTTTGGATAGAACATATATTAAAGCGCTATTTTGTTGTTAAACCCTGTAGTGCAGGATGGTAACATGCAGGATTTGATATTGCATGTATGATACATCTATATATGAAGCATGGTTATGAGCAGATGTTTGATCATTTCACAAGCCTATAAAAGGGCGATTGGGCTGCCAGTGGCCGCTGTAATATTGATTGATGGTGGGCAGGTGGGGGCCACAGTGCTGCCCTCAGACAGACTCTGTTTATTTATACAGTCTGCCGTCTGCCCACCTTACCCACCACAGGGCTACATTCACTGAATTTACAGTCGTCAGGAGAGAAAAATATGCTAATAATGCTGTCTAGCCCTGAGGAGAAACAAAAACATTTTCAGTCCAAACTTTCTACAGTCATATCAGTTCTATCAGGCTGAATCACAACCACGTTTGCTACTAATGTGGAATTGGTGTGTACAGTACCTGAGCTCTCCACAATACCAATCTATTATTTGCTACTGTGTCCCCTGGGGCATACATAAATTGGAGCCAATGATGAGAGCCAGTAATGATTGTCTTTGCATATTTGGTCTTGATTTTCAATTATATATCGCTGATGTTATTGCACTGGATGCTGTGCCTCTTGGTATTAAATTGTGCTTTCCCTTGGAGATGGCCTCCATGTCTGATTGAACATGCAAAGGAGGCATTATTTTCATGGAAGCTTTATTGCAGCCATATAAATGTAAGCCTCCTAACAGGCTTATTCAAGTCAGGGTTGTTGTGAAATTTGTGTGGCTATTACCTATACATTTGCATTGTCTGCAAAGTACCACTGTACATGGCTTCTGTTATTGGATTTTTATTGGATACTGAACCAACTTTAAAATCTTGAAAAAATTTAAACAATGTACACAATGCAAAAATTAGGATAGATATGCCATTGCTGTGACAAATACACACACAAAGTACATACACATGCACAGAGAGAGAGAGAGAGAGAGAGAGAGAAATATTTCTCTCTCCACACCATTAAGGTTGGTGAATAGTAAAGTCCTTGTTCCATTCCAATTTTCTGAGCTCTGAAGGAGTCAGTGCTTGGATGTGGGCTGCTTCACAGAGTGTGTCCTCTGTTCCACACAGCACACAGTAGCTTTGGGATCAGTGTGTGTCCCTGACAGGAATGTGTGCCACTGACTGTTGGCCTGTCCACTGAACAGAGCTGCGGGCCTCAGATCAGTGGCATTGGCTGGCCTACGGGTTGTTCTTTATGGCTGTGTCGCTGAGTGGCTGGCTCTCTGCTGTGCACACGGCAGCCCTCCAGATGGATGCTGGGACAGCGGAGGCCACAGGGCTGAAAATCCCATCAAGCAGCAGTTCCAGGCCCTTGCACCGAGAAGATGAAGCACACCGGCACGCCAGGGGACACGGGCCAAACCCTTATGCACCCCCTCAATCCCTTCATGTCCCTCTTGCCTTCCTCCCTTCATCCCTCTCTTCCCTTTTTTTCTTCTTCTTACAGAAGAAGACTGCAAGCCCAACCAGCCAGAATATGGAGTGTGGCCCTCAGGGTCTGTGGCCCTCGCTTGTTAAATAAAGGAGCTGACTGGCTGATTGATAGACCCTCACCAGTTCCTGCACCTCACATGTTTCCCAGTTCACCGCCTTAAATACGAATCCTTTGTTGGCCAGACCTGCGTTGGCGTTTGTTAAATGCGCTGTTTGATGGATGGCACCAATTTTCCTCCAAAACCCAGATGAGCCACCTAAGCACCTTTCCCCCTCCCCTGGTTTCTCCCCAGGTAAACCCCATGAGCATGAAGGGACAGGAGTGTTCTAAAATGGTATCAATCAAACAACCTTGTGCACTGCTGCTGCTGCGACGCAATGTTTCAATTATGCATCTGTTCCTCGAAGCCTGACACTTCGTCCAACCTCTTACCCTCACCAAAGCACAGAGGAAGTGCCCTCCCTGTCATCATAAGCTGCTCACTTATTCATGTTCTTAATTTTACTCCGTAAGCATGTCTGCAAAGGTGTTCCCATTTTTCTCTGACTCTACACTATCATCCCATCCCATCCATGTCCAGTCCAGCACTGGAGTTAACAAATGTTGCCACTGGCCAACAGCAACTATCTCCGTCCCTGTACTGCCAGAGGCATCCTCTGAAATCCACAAATGCTGCAGAGGAGTGTCAGTCTGATGCAGTGCAGGGAACAGACAGGTGAAAAAGATAAACAGATGCAAGAACAGTCTCCAGGGTGTCAGGTTCATTTGTTACCAAGCGAGGACAGACATATTCCCATCAGACAAGCTATGGCAGCACCAGATGTGAGGTCATTCTAGTTGCAGAGTAAAAACCTTGAGTTAGGATAGATTCTCAGATCACCCAAGATAGCCATTTTTTCCCCTGTGGTCATCTACAATGAATGCCACTCTCCACTTCGCCCCACAAATCTAGCAGCTTCTTCTAAGACAACCATTATCATTATTCATCATCATTTGACTCTTGTATCATTTGGTTTATTAATGTAACCTAACAAGAAATATGTATTTGCTAGGTTTAGTGTTCACCTAATGCATTCTCCTGCTTGACTATTTTCATAGTGAACAAGTGATCACACTTGCCTTTATTCTACATGCATTTAAAAATGTGAATGTATGCAAATTTACCATAACATATTTGCAGCCTTTATAACATGGGTCAAATCTATGGTGGCATCAGCCACTTGGCATGCTACATACGCACGCCACAAGTAATTAATTCATGCATTCATTCCCTCATACTCATTTTTTAAGTCTTCATTCTGGGTATTGTCAAATCTTCCCAACAACATTTAGCTCAGAAGAGATTTGATTAGCAAAAATGTATGCAGAAATTACTAAGATGTCTAACATATGCATATATTTTGAATGTATTTATCATTTTCATGCAAGTCAGCAATGTCTTTAAGGTTGTTGTGCAAGACCCTTCACTTGTCTTACTTTAGCCATGCTATGCCATACTGAGAAAGACAGAGAGACAAGCGGACAGGCACATGGAAGGATACGGGATGGTACTTGAGACACACTGGCTCCCAACCAGAACAACTGGCACCTCTCCTCTGCAGATGGACACACAGGTGGGCTCACAGGTGGGGAAGGAAGAGGGGAGTACTCTTCCAGGTTTGTGTCTGCTTGGTGTGTGTGTGTGTGTGTGTGTGTGTATTTCTATGTACAAGCATGCATGTGTGCGTGCATGTGCGTGTGTGTGCATGTGTGTGTGTGTCTACATCACATCTGGACCATGGTCCACTGACATGTCAAAGAAGGGATTCATCAGTGAAGCTACACTGCACCCTCCTGGACTTTTGTAGCACCACATGGTCAAAACAAACATCACAACAGATTTCATTTTTCTTATTACACTTTGACTATAGGCTCTTCAACAGATAGTGAACCTTTTACGTTTGGTATTTAGTCTTTCTTTTTCTTTCTTTTGTTTTTTTTTTTTTATCTTTGAGACATTGGAATATGAAATGAATGAGTCATACTATTCTCTTATCAACAATTTACCTTTTTTTAATCTTCAAATTAATAAAATGTTTTAATTGGAACAGAAAGAATTAGTAACTAATATCACTTTGATGATACTATACATTACTGCCTTGGTATAAAAAAAGTCTTCTCTTTCTCTAATTGAATGCTCTTTTGCAACCCTTTTTCTAGAAATCTTGCTGTTACCCTCCAAGCTCATGCATAAATAATTTGGCCAGTCTATGAAAAGATAGGCTGAACCAAACAATATGATTGCAGAAAGCAAATCGACAAATAATATTGATTCCTGCAACAAACAGACAGCTAATCAATGAATGTATGTCTCCCCTGCACAGGCTGTGAGTCAAGATCAATTTTGAAGAAAGATGGGACACTGGCAAACAAAGTGGAGTAGTTCTGAAGCATATCCCGCTGCTGTGGAACAGAATAAATTCCCCAAACAAACGAGATTGGCTATATTCTGTCATAATTGGTCCAGCAAGGTATTTCAGCCCAAAAAGAATAATGCTCCATACTGTAATTCTAACAAATACTGTTCATTATCACTTTCTAAGTTTATCTTTATTATTCGTGGTGTCTAGTCATCTACAGTTCTATTTCACATGCTCCCTGTCCTCACATCATGAAGCACCAGATGATTTATTGATCTGAAAGCAGCATCCAAGTAACCTGCACAATTGTTTCATCACTTTGTTATTATTACCCCATGATGAGCTGGGCATCAGAAAGTTGGACTCGTCCCCCAAGAGCATTGTGCATTGATAGACACATTTGTTTTCACATACCCCAGACATATAAACGGTTGCAAGAGGTTAGAGTTTATTGGCTCAATAATTGCAGTTGTAAAGGTCAGTTTACTGACCTGAATATATTGTCCATGTATCTTTTCTTTGATTTAAGTTTTTGGTCTGTGAGTAAAAGTCAAGCATATACTTATATCTCCTAGAGCTGGGGATTTGCATACAGCATCTTATAGTAGTCACTTTACTTTGATAAGGTAGAGATTACATTCGGGTAAATGCAGTAATTGAGCATCACACACAGCATCACACAGTACAGTCTGACCTGGAGCAATCATCTGTACGATGTTTTTGTATTATGTAATCTTTAAAAATATTCCCATTAACAATCAGTTAATAACATAACAAAAATTCAGTAACAAAAACAAAAGTGAAACTTGAAATATTTTATTAACACATGCAAAAATTAGTGTCATTTGTTACTGAAATAAATGTCTTTCACTTGCATGCAAAATTGGACAGCATTATAATACAGAAACCTGAGGTAAGGAAGCAAACCCTGGGTCTTAAGTACCAAAAGCAAGACAACATTCAATTCAAGATGCAGCCTCTCAAGCTTGTCAAAAAGCTAGACAGTCTGAGACAGAAATAGTCTTAGTTGCTGGCCTGACCCACAGGCTGAGTGAGAACTGCTATAAATAAATAGTGTGGCTATGATGAAACCATGTCATAAGGCACAAACAAAAATCACTGAAGTCATCACATAAGCCACATGGCAGATCACTCATGGGGCTACAAAAGAACTGAAGGGAGATAGCATCAAAAAGATAAACTATAGCTTTAATTGATTCCTTGAATAAAAAAATAATAATAATAAAAACAAATTTAACACAATTGAACATTTTTATAAAATGAGATTATGGCAATTCCACAGGTCAAGCCCAAATGAATTTAAAGGACAAGTCCAGCAAGAGCATTTTTTCCATCCCATATTACATGTATATCCTACAATTAAACATGATATAGGTAATTATGCCCTCTCTCAATCAAAACCCATTGAGGCCAACAGAGAGACCAAAATAAAGTGCTCCTGCCAGCTATAGTCCATAAAATTTAAAGGAAAATAAAGCTAGACTGGCATAAAAATGGCACCATGTTCTTTTCTGGGAGTACCTTGTAATATTTGGACAGCATTTATTTAAAAACATTTGCTCTGCAAAAATAACAAAGGGAAAAATAGTAAATATCTTTTAAACATGATAAAGCCACTCGAAAATGATCTACCGTGATGTGAACCTGTAAAATAATGAAGGAAATAAACAAATCTCAAAAACTGGAATTGTTCTTTAAGCCCAATATGAGCTATATGTCATTACTGCATAGGACATATCCAACTGCAGCAACCACATTCAACAACATTCAAACTTTTGACAAATTTTGACAAATGCTTGTTCCTAGAGCATGCTTGTTCCTAGATACGATGAATTTAGAATGCCATTTCAGACATGCTGGCAGCCAAATTGTTTATCCAATTTTGCTTGAAAATAATCAGGCTACACAGTGCAGCTCTATCAGAAATATTGTAAATTGGAGAGGAGAATCACCACTCCATATATTTTCAGTGTTATTGCTGGATAATGACCACATTGAAATACTAAGTGTAAATGTATAAATAAAATTATTAGGTGTGATGGTGTAAATTTTTGCGTTTTTGAAATAACCTCAGTCGCAATACTTCCAAATACCATGGAGAGAAATGCTATTTCCCCCACCAAATACCCTCAGCTAGTCCTAATTTCTGATTTTGTACAAATGCTCCATTTCTCTCTATGGAGGAAAACACCCATAGGTGCAAATGAAAACATGAATGTCTGTCTTAACCAGTCAGGACCAAGCTTCATATTTTGACTTACACCCAGACCTAGAGCATGACCTGTCAACAACCAGATAGGAGATAGTTTGTGACATTTGTGAGTGTTGGCTGGTTTGAAAATGCCATAAGCCACTGCAGACATGCTTGCTAACCTCTCTTGAACAAGTATACACCCCCACCAGCCTGACCAAAAATAATAATGATAATGATAATAAATAATGATAATAATAATAATACAAATCACTCTATTAATCACTAAACATAATGAGATACTAAGCACATACACTATGTGCCAGTAGTTGCTCATAAATGGCACTTAACAGATATCACTGCACTTCAAGTATGCATTTCTGCAGACTCCAAATGGGAGGGTCTTCAACTACAAGTAGGCAGAGACCATGAAGTAAAAGACCTTAAGGCAAAAAGGTTGGATGATTCTTAAAGGTACAATTCCAATGCTGATTACTTTGGGTTAGGGTTGAAGTTGTCCCTCCCATTTGGAGCCAGCTCCTGTCTACAGACACACACACACTGTTCTCTTGCTGCTGAGGAAGGAATGCGTCAACATGAGCCAAAATCTGGATGCATCCAAAAAAACACAAAAAAAAAAACAATAAATAAATAAAAGAAAAAAATCACCATTTTTCCATGGTAGGATTTTAAATGATTGATTTGTAAGAGCTTAAACTTTCATATATCAGACATTTTGCAATACAAAGCAAATCAACTATGAATGATAAACTATTTTTTTGGAAAGGTATAACAATATACTTATAATTGTATGAAGGAATTACACCCACAAACTTGCTGATGCACTAAATGACTGAAGAGGACTATGGCAGTGATGTCATTAGTGCAATTTTGCGGCCCATTTTGGGAAAAGTATCATAGTTAAACCGCAGTATTGCATTTTAACGCCACCGCAACATTTGAAATACTGTTGTGTAATTTGAAATATCCAAACAACTCATTTTGTTGGCCAATTTTGAATGCAGTGCAGTGATGCGAAATGATCACTTTCCCTCTCTATGAACTGAAAACATACACAAGTTAACAAAATTCATTCTAAGTTTTCTTCTGATTGCTAAAGACGGCTAAATTTCGACTAATTCAACAATGCACAGCTAACTAGTCATATAAACCAAAACACTTAGCCAACTATTAGTAATCTAATAATGAGCTGAGATGCTTATTGTATTGAAAATAGTGAATTCCAATATGTTACACTGCCAACCTTTACCAATATATCACTGAAATTCCTAACTGCATAGCTGCATCTGCAGTCAGCAATTGATAACAAGAACCTGAGAAAGCTGTTGCCTGAGGAAGCGCATAAAATACTTAATTCACAAGAAGATGAATCATGCTAAAGCTAAGAGTAGTTCCATGACACAAGGTGTTACAAAAATTTGAGCACAGGTCAAACACAAATTATTGAGGAGATGAGCACTGATTTCATTAATGTCAAAGCAGTCACGTACTGGGTAGGATGGCACATTCAAACAAAAAAAAATGATAAATATAGTTTTAAACTATCTAAGAAATAAATGTCATTACACAATTGGTGTACTTAATTTCTTACTCCTGTGACATTAACGGCACCCCTTCCATCATCCTACAAATCTGTTCTCTATCTATTCTTTAAATCTATACCTTACAAAATTCACAGTTTGCATATTCCCTTTTCAACAATTAATTTATACATTAACCATTAAGACCTTAGAATAATTTCAGAAGACAGTAGAAAATTACCTATTTAAAAAGTACAATCTATGGACTTATGTCATAAATGAAAGACATTGCATAGTTATTTGGCAATAGAGCATTAAAATTATTCTATACAATAAGCCATACAAAAATGCAAAAGAAAATAGCACATCCATTAGTTTAAAGGAAATGGGAATTGAAAATGAGATTGTTTGAAAATGAATGACACAATGTCACAATCATGATGCAATGCGGCTTTACAATTTAAAATTCTTTTTTTCTCTAAAAACACAATTTTCTCTGCTGTCAATGATTTCGAATGGTCAAGCATAAAAGCTAAATATGTGGGTTTGTCTCACAAGCAAAGTGGAGCATGGGCTACCCAAATCTGCCCAGCTTTATAATATATCCTTGCTAAACCCAAACAAAGTAAGCAATTTCATCAAGGTCCACAGGATAATCTGTGAGGTGCAGTGGCTCCTTGATATCAAATCTCTCCCCCTTGTAGCTTCGCCAACGGCCAGCCGGAAGGTAGATATCTCGCTCTTGCTTTCCAGGCTCTAAAACTGGTGCTACCATGAGGTCATCACCAATCAGAAACTGGGAGTCAATTTTATAAGCTGTCTCATCACCTGTGGCAATCCACCACAGGGGCCGAATAATGGGGTCTCCTGTGTCCAGCACCTCACCAGCTAGCTCCAGGACACGCGGTGCCACAATGCTCTCGTGGATGGCTGTGTATTTCCGTGCAATCTCAACCACCTCATTGTCATATTCCCATGGGGGAATAGAGAACTGCATGGAGGGCATGAAGGCTGACAGCTCTAGCCAGCGGATGTAGAGTTCTCGATCAGGTAAAGCACGATTTCCATCTGTACGGTTCTGATAGGCATTCCCTCCAATCATGTCTGGTAGAATGAACTGATAGCCAAGAATGCTGATGGTGAGAACTGTGGGAATGAGGGATTTGAGTCCCATCTCATAACCCCACACAGAGTCCCTGTCAATAGGCCTGAAGAAGCAGGATATGTTCTGGGATTGGTAGCCACTACGCAGTTCTGCTCGATCATTGTAGGGAATTGCCATCTCTGTGTAACGTCTTGTGAAAGTACTTGGATCTCGAATGGGAGTCCTTGTACTAAATTTCCACGGCAGATAATTTGTCTCACCAGCATCAAATTTGAAGGATGACACCCCATACTTAGAGCGTAATGAACGTAAGTGGGAGGCAAACCAATCTCGGGCTTCTGGATTTGTGAAATCCAGAATGCCACCAATGCCATTCCACCAACGCACCAGGGCCGGCAGCCGGCCTGTAGGCTCCCGGACAAACAGCCCTCTCTCCACACAGGTGTGGAAGTTGTCCGAGTCATAGTTAACAAATGGATGAGTCCAGAGGGACACTAAAAATCCATCTGCTTTCAGCTTCTGGAACATGGCTGTAGCATTGGGAAATTTTGTTGGATCAAACTGGAATTCACCATAGCGGCTGGTGTAACGGTCATCTAGTTCCAAGTGGCTACAGTTGAAGCTGTACTTGCGGATGTTGGCAGCATATGTCAAGAGTTTCTCTTGGTCAATGTCAGTCTTATGCAGTGCCCAAGTAGACCAAATGGGATGGCGAAACATAGCTTTGGCAGGCACTTTGTTTGGTTTATTAAAGTATCTGCGGACCATGTACTTGTGAATGGATGTAACGTCTAAGCCAACACACACTCTGTAGCTAAGTTCAGCACATGGTGCCTCCCCTGGGTTTGGTTTGAAGGGACTGTCATGGTATCGTGCCTGGAAGTACATGGTCTTTTCCGTGTCATTCCACCCCAGGTGAAAGGGGACAGAATTATTGATCTTGATGGCCGTTGCATTGGATGAAAGCCAATAACTCTCCAAAATGCCACCAAATTCATTGCGGTTTGAGTAGATGTCACTGGTAACAAAGGGTTTGGGAGCCTGTTGGCCAGAGATGGATATAGGCCAATGCTGAATTGCTGACACTGCACCACCATACCAGTGTGAGAATTTGTAGGTCATGGCATGCTCCACGGGAATGTCAGGAACCAGTTCCTCCCAACGCACACGGTAGCACTGCACTGTATCCTTGGGCCGCACCGTCTCAATGAAGAAGTTAAGTTTTCTATCTGTGGTATGCCCACAGCTCAGGATCTCCCCTTCTTTAGAGCAAGAATCTAGATCCAGGGTCCCCGACCTGACACAATTCAAGAATCATTACATTAACTTACATTTCTGTTTTTCTTTCTTTTGCTCCTCTGTCTTGTAAGAATCAGTTGGAAGAAGGCCTTCAAGATTTCATTGAAAAAGGCATTTCAAAGTAACAAAAGTGTGGTAGATGTTTGATGGGATACTGCACAGCAAGTTGAACATTTATTAACAGTTAGCATAGCATTTGTAAACTATCCATAGTATGAAACAGTGTAACTAGGAGTCAGAAAGTACTGATTTGTATTCCATAATACAGTGAAATTGGCTTCAGTCCACATTGACTATTGTCAGTGCAGAAGTCTAAATATTACAGCTGTTGTAGGAAAAAGATGGTCAGTTAAAGAATAAATCTCACTCATGGGTATTTTATTACATTTGGAATATTACATTTCTTTGCACCTGAATTATGTATCATTATACATCAATCAAATTCAAATTCTCCAACCACTAGTGAATAATACCAACCTGAAATCCATTCTGAAGACGATTGAGCCCCCCTGGTTGCGAATAATGTAGCCATCTTTATTCAGGTCCAGGAGTTGAGTCTTCAGCAGCTCAGCTTTGCGTAGAGAGGCAATGTAATAACACCAGGCAGTCACTGCCGCAATTACCAGTACCAACCCTATTACTCCAGCTCCAACTAGGGGTCGAGTGTCCTTGGTGTGTTTTTGCTTGGGGATAACATCTGTAATTGTGCCCCCTGCTCCTCCTGGTACTACTTGGTACATGATTTGTCTTTGTTCAAAAAGAGATTCCTTCAGTTGATGTTCTAAAAATCAAACAACAGATATGTTTCTTCTAAGCACGGATGTTTTCCAGGCAAGGCTCCAGAGTCTGTAAAAGGAATACAAACTGCTGTGTGGGCTGTCTCAGTTGGTGTTGTGCTCGGGCCCCGTCATTTTGGACTGCTTGCCTGCATGTCACAAGAGAGAGATAACAGACTTTGAAAAGTCAGGTCTCTAGGTCCTTGCGCAAGATTTGCTCTACAGCTCTGGCTGCTGCTCTCATCTGAAATAATTTTGTTTTAATGAACAATGTGTGGATGACAAAATTGATTGTTATTACTAGATGACTGCTTGTTGCTGGGGTCAAAGTCCATGCAAGATGACTTATTAACTGTTGTTAATCAGAAAATATTGATTTTAAGTTTAGTATCACAGACATCAAGGAAAACAACCCCAGGCAAATGGCCACACATTCAAGATGTGAATGTGTCACTCAGTACCTTCTACTTCACATTTCTCTGTTCAAAAGCCTCCATTTATTCTTACCACTGTTTTACATGCACAGCTACACAATGAAGTGCTTTCACAGCAGCTGAAGGTATTACACTTTCAAGGTGCAAACTTTAAAGATTTGTTTGTACTTTAAGAAACAAATCCACTGTCAATTAACCATAAGTGGACTAAGTGGGAGTTCACAGCAGTGTATCAGTCCAATTGAAAGGAGACTCATTTGTATGTAAGGAAGTGGAGTTAACAGCAAAAAGGATTTAAGCCTTAGAGCTCTGCCAGTGCCAAAAAGGAGAGGAACACATACAAAACGTCCTGCTCCATTAAGTAAGATTAATAGCCAAAAGTGGACATAACCCTCTGGTCCAGTCAAGCCAAACACAAGACAGCTTAACAAATCTGGTTACAAAACAAAAAAGTTCATTATACACCGCAATTTATGATTATAATCTGACAGACACATGTTCAGTTCAATTTCCAAAAAACCTAACTGGCCCTCGCATCAAGGATACAGTAGAAACTCTTATGGGTAATGAAATGGTTGATGTTAGTTATTGTGGCTGTAGTAAATCAGAATAGATTAGATTAGGATGCAGGGGAGCAGACCAAAGGGAGTTCTGTCCTCTCTGGCTTCCCTGCTTCCCGACTTGTCCTAACTACAATTGACCCTCGTGGTCTACCCTGGCAGCAAGGGTCGATAATAAGGGATGCTTGGTTTTAATTAGCAATCTTATGGACTAATTCTGTGTTAAACTAGCCTTAATATAGATCCCATCCTCCATCCCACTACAGGAGCGATAACATAAACCCATCCTTAACAGGGAACTGTTGGTTTCCTTTGAGAACCTGCAGCTGTATGGTTCAGCCTGAGAAATGACTGGAAAAATCACCAGAGCACTTATATATAATGTAACAGGATTTTTTTTTACAAAGTAATCACAAATTCAACCAAACAAATAAATAAGATAAATGGGTAAATAAGCAAATCTATTGCTCCATTGCTCCAAAAACAATCTTTTATGCATATTTTTCTTCCTCAGACACACTCCATGGCACTTTCTTGAACAAATAGTTTGCCTACCTCAAATAGTAGTTACATACAATATATTCTTTTGGCACTGAAAGAAAATCAGACAACTTTCAACATTACATTGAGGCAGGATTTTGTTTATGATAAGGTTAAGGGATGTCAGTATCTGCTGCTTCAGCCGATTCACTATCTACATGGTGAAAAATAAACACAGAAATGCTGATACATTCAAAACAACACTCTGAGAACGTTTCACTTGCTCAATGTGTGTGTGTGTGTGTGTGTGTGTGTGTGTGTGTGTGTGTGTGTGTGTGTGTGTGTGTGTGTGTGTGTGTGAGTGTGTCACTGGTCATTTTTTCGACTAATAAACTATAATAAGACAGATACTGAGTGGGACTGAACATTACAGACCGCTCACCAGCAACGCACAATGTCTATTTGCATTTTTGGGGCTTGACTGATATGTAGAAAAGTTATTTTAGTGTATCCACAACTTTTGTTACATATGGTCCGTATACATAAAAAAGCCGTTATGTGCCCTGATGGGTGGTGCGCAATTTGATAGAAATACGAGGGAAAGCATACACGAAATCGATGTCAGTAGAATGTAGTCATCAGCTTTGATTATCCCTATTTCAGATGTATTAAAAAACTAGTTTCGCCTACCGATCAGCTGCAGCCCCTCCGTCCCAGGACTTGTTTGCCACGGTTTCCAGAATAGGAACAAGGCACTAAGGCATGTTGCTGCGTCTCCGCCTTGTGTAGCCTACGCCTACCAAGTCAAACCCATACCACTGCTTCTTCAACGTATACACGGGAAATGTAGTCCATTAGGAAAAGTAGCGACACTTTATTATCACACATGGAAGACCAATGTCGGAAGGTATCACACTGTATAATATGATTTTCATCACAAATCAAAAGTCAAAACTTATAGCCTACATAACATGCTGGTATTACACTGCAATCGAAAGTACAAAAGAAAAAATGTCTCAAGAAATAAAAATTTGAGCAACTTTTTCCCCCTTATGCAGTACTCTTATAAACAAAACCAATGTCATATTCATATATTATTGCTGAGGGGACTCACTGTGTCTGTGGCAGCCTCTATGTTAGTAGACCTTATGCACATATTAGTATACTATAAAATTATTATGATATCCCAGTGTGGATTTTTTGCAG
>OMKZ01015524.1:11086-38548 GCA_900302535.1 Neoniphon sammara | reverse complement strand
TCTATGAATGAATTGAAATCAAATAAGAGCCCCTCCCTTTCGATGTCTGCACTGCATCTTAATCAAATAAATATGTCTAGAGAAAGAGCAGTTGGTTTCCTGGGACAACTGAGAGTGTTTGTGTGTGTGTGTGTGCGTGCATGTACAGTGCAGAATGCAGTTATCACCACTGACCATAACTTATTAATGCTGCACCCTCTCTCCTGACAGCTAATTCTATCAGACTAGACATAATGCAATCCATTTTTGTTATCAGCTTTTGCCCAGAAAAATTAGTGTCCTTGCTGTGCCCTTCACCTACCAATCTCTTGTCTAGAAGTTTCGAAAGTAGCCATTTGGGTGCCAAACTATAATCAACCCAAGTGTCTGTGCTTCACCACAGACTTCTCACTCCTGTTTAAGTGACCTAATTGTTGAAGACTATAGGTAGTTTAGGCTGCGTGGGTAGTAGCAGTTTTTCCCTTCACTGTAATTTCAAGTCAAATCACTGGAACAAAATGACAATCCACCAACAAAGGTTGTTTGGATTTTCCCCAGTGGAGAGCTGGCTGTGCATGGGCAAATCTGGGGCTGCCTCTGTGCTACCTCAGGGTCACCTTCAACTGGAAACATAATTAGTTTGATGAGCCTGTCAAGTCCCTTTCTGGAATAAAGCTCCCCTTGTAGGACAACAGGCCCCGCTTCATGTTAATGTTTTAGGTCTTAGAATAATTACATAGGGCTAAACTTGGAAGGTGTGCTTGGTAATTCACTGACATGTGAGCCATAATTTCAGATACCAGGGCCCCTCCCAGAGCTGTAACACCAAGAACAATAATCAGCAGGCTGGTGTAGAGATCAGGGCAACCCTCTTTCTACTTAAGGACACGGGTTCACATCAGCATCATCCCTGCTGAAGTGCTCCTGAAGAGCCCAAATCCTCACCTGAGTACCTGCTCTAGGGGTGCTGATCTGTAACCGATGTTGACCTCTGACCTCATTGGGGAGGGGAGCAAATGAAAAGGGAATTTAATTATGAGACATCTGGGAAATGTCCACTTCTCTCTCTAACTAAGTTTATTTCCTGCAAACATCTGAACCCCCATGTCCATTCAGCCATTGTGAATATCATTGCCCTCACTAATGCCAGATCACATCATGTTAATCAGTATACAGAAGTACTTGGAGGGCACTGGTGTCCCCTGGGCACCATTTATGTCAGCATAAATTAAAGCAAAGGGATATTTCCATTTTTACAGCCATGTGGTCATGGCTAACTAAGGGCTAGATGATGATCCATATAATGACCCTTGTGTAATTGCTTGGATCTGCATGGCAGATGTACAGTAAAAGTTTTCAGTAGAGTTTTCACATCAGGAACAACAGTCAGCTGGGTGGTGTATTTTATTGGGGTGACTGTTTTCCAACTCAAGCTCCTAGCTGTGACAGAATAAGGATCAGCTCTGCAACCCAGCTGTCCTTGAGCAAGACAGTAAGTCCCACAGACTTCCTATTAATTGCTGTACGGAATTTTCTTTTTTCTTTTTTTTTTCCAGCAGCAGGTGATGAGTTAGTATTCTGTATCTGTGGGTGCACGGTTTTCCTAAGACACCTTGAACCTCCTCTCCAGTAGATGTCACTATAATCAGGCCTCTCTCACACCCCTCCACTCTACTCCTCCTCCTCCTACCTACAAAACCTCCGCGAATGGTTGAGCGTTTTGAAGGTTGCATATAGCCGCGCATCAATGCAGATTGCAAACAGTCGCCTCTCGGCTTGACAACCCCAGGACAGGCTGCAGGAGCCGGGCAGACCAGGTCCTCCTCCTCCTCCTCCTCCTCCTCCTCCCCCCTTCATCCTCCTCCTGAGCCCCACCAGCCTCCTATCCTGCAGCTGGGACGTTGCGTGTGAGTAGAGGGTGGAAATGCCGCATACACGGACATGAATACTCAAAGTTGGATTCCATAGGATACTCAACAAAATGCAACGTGAGAGCGGTGTCGGTTTTTCTCAAGGTCAATATCGGAGCGCCGTCAGACTCGCCTCACGGACGACTTTGTTGGTAGTCGGAGGGGACGGAGAGGAGTGGAGAGGATGCCGCGGAGTCGTCTGCTCGCCAGCATCAATGATGACATCTTTCACAGACGCGGACACTGAAAGCCACTGACAGAAAAACAAACTTGTCATCGGAAAAATACGCCGGATAGGTTTGACTTTTACAGTTTATGTGCTGGTAAAATTCAGCCTGGCGGTGCTACAGTGACTAGCCGCAGCATCTTGGCGTTTCCTGCTTTCCTCACACGGCCTGTCGGTGTTTACATGGCTGGAAAATGACACACAAATCAAGCTAGTTTATAAAATGGATTTTTGTTTAGGCTTCAGGAGAACAAGCCGTTTCAGCTAGTCGGGATGTCCGACGTTTTTTGGAGTTGCTTAACCGCATATTTCTAACAAACTTGTATCCAACTTCCTTGAACTTGCTTGGTTGTTTCTCACGCGTGCTTTTCACAACTTTTATTTTTTTGTTTCTCCCTCGCAAGTTACATCGCCTTTCACAGCTGACAACATGCCTTCCAGGGCGAGTTCACACCGCCCGGCCAGCTTCGGTAACACTTTACCGGAGTGGGGTCTGCTCCTGGTGCTGGTTTTGGTGTTCATGCAGGGCTCGGTGCTCCCTCTTGGAGCCGCCAGCTCTCCGGATGTCATCCACCAGGAAACCCCGGACAACCACAAAGTTGATACGCAAAAGCCTAACATCACTAAGAAGGCTTTCCCTGTCCTGAGCATTGACTATCACCACATACAGACGCCTTTCGAAATCTCGTTATGGGTGCTGCTGGCCTCTTTAATGAAATTAGGTGAGTATCAGGGTATTAGTATGTATAGTCTATATGTTGTGCATTCTGTAGGCTGGGTTTGAGGCGAGCCACATAAGGAAATGCATAGGTTAAGTTATGTGGGCTACTGGTGCAGTCAACATGAACTGGCTAATTGGTTGCAGGAAAGTTGGCCCACCTTCAGCCAGATGTGCACATGCAACATGTATTATCAAAACAAACAGAGATACTACAATATCTGTTTTATCAGACTACTCTTTGAACCGCAGTCACATGTTGAAAAAAAATCTACTAAGCCAAGCAATCATTGGCATAATCACTCAAGCAGAGACAACACAATGATAATCAACATGCAGCTTGGCCATCTTACAGATTAGAAGCCTGATACAAAATCTTAGAATTGGCATTTTAGGCCTTAGACTGGTATTCTCATCCAGAGTGATTTACAGTGGGTGATCAGGACGCATTGGGACACACGTTGGTTGTTGTAGGGGTCAAAGTTATCATTTTAAGGTTGCAGGACCATCTCCAACCATGCCCATCCTGCTGCTTTGTACATCTCTAAATGCTACATAGTATTTAATATGCCCCTTGTGTGCTGACACAACAAGCTGGACTTGAATAGCCAAATTCACTAGGTGACTCTTATTCTGTAATCTGTAGTGCCGGTCATGCTGAGTAGTTAAGTCATCAGATCTGTCAGCTGCGTGCAGGGAGGTCCATTTGCCAGAGTTGTGCTTACTCTTTGGAACTTGCTACGGTAATATTGCATGACTAAGCAGGTTTGGTGTAGCGGTCTGCATAGCAACGACTTGGCAAGTTTCACCAAGGGGGGGATCTCCATCTACAGTGTTGTGAGGTGTTGCCTTTGCAGTGTTGTCGTGGAGACGATTGCAAAATCTTCAGGTCACTTCAAGTTCAAGCTCGTAAATATTTCCTGCAGTCTTGAAAATCTAAAAACATTTATTCTTAAAATAAAATAGAGGATAAATGACCTATCATTAATCAGTGAGAAACAATTTAGGTTTAAAATTTGAATTGATCAAAACTGTGAAGCCAACAAAAAGATGCCCTGCTCTCCAGTTCCCTCTGATGCATCAGCGTCTTCTGTTTCCCCTCCCTGCAGAGCTCTGCCCCTTTCCAGTGCTTGGCACTCTTCCTTTCCTTTCTCCTTTCCCTCTCTATACTATCCTGTCTTTCCCTCAGTCGGTGTTCCCCCCTCCTTCCTGAATGCAATGTGCTTTCCACAGGACTCTGCAGTGTCCCCTGCTGTCTTTTTTCTGAGAGCCAGCAGCTTGTCAGTTCCCTCTGACATCATGGGCCTGACTGAGCACCAGGCTGTAGGAAAGTCAGGGAGGATACTGACCCATCCTCCCCCAGCAAGAAATATAATTTCTCTGGGGAAAGGGACAGGGAGAAGGAGCACCTGGCTTAGGTTGGCTTGCTGGACAGAGGCAGCTGAAGGATGTGGAGATGAGAGATGGAAATAGGGAGAGAGAAAGAGAGAGAGAGAGTTGGATGGATGATGATATTGTAGAAGCAGAGGAAGACGGCAAAGAAATAAGACTGATCGAGAGAGGGCAATGTCAGCAGCAGCAGACAGTGGTGACCTTAAGCATCTGATTATCCCTGGACTGCTGAAAATGGGCTGTTGGTAATTTGATGTGGCTGCTCCACTGCTCAGCCTTGGCCCAGTATCTGATTCATGATCATGGACCTAATATCTTAGAGGCCCAAAGGCACATCCACTATCCATTTATCTCTTTAGCAGCCCTGTTCTACATGGCCCCTTTCTTCAAGGACAGTCACAAATATTTCACTTGAATCGATTATCTGCACTGCAAAAGCTTCTCTGTATGAATCAAACCCTGTGCGGTACAATTCCACTGAAAATTGGCATTAAAGTGCTACAAGGGAGACCCTTCCTATACAATACATAATTGTAACCTCTATAATTAAGCCACGTATTATGGGTGGACACAAATAAGATATTCAGCCTATAGCACAAAAGCTGTAACTTACTAGTAGCGCCTGACCTGTGTTGGATATTTGGGGTGGTTTAGCGATATTTCAATAAACACACATTTGTAGTAGGGAATCCTTAAATTTGGTCATAAAATAGTTGTAATAAACATATGCACAGGAGGCTTGATATTTTACAGTTGAACAATAACTTGCTAACTTCTTCACACAATCCGCACCACCATCTGCTCAGCTGTGACACACTACCGACAACTCACTGGTATACAAATGGAGTCTGCTGGATAAACTGATGATAAAGCTGTTTTTTAATGATCTGAAGTTAATTTTTTTTATTGCAGCATGTCTCTGTTTTGCATATCGGAAACCTCATGCCGTTATCGTTATATCTGTGATGAGCCAATATTGGCTGGTAATACCAGCACAGACGATATATCACTTGGGCTCTACCTATAAGCTACATCAGATTCCCATACAGTCCTTATGAAGTAATGATCCTGTTGAATCTTTCCCCGATGCGGTGAATTGAACCTCACAGCCGAGGAAAGGTGTGTTAGAAAGGAATCCCAGGTTTAGTATTAACAGGAAGAATGTATGTTAACAAGCTCTTATCTAAATGACCCTTTTTCACGCTCGCTTTGTGCATGTAATATGTAACATATCACAGCATTAAGGTTGGCACACTGGACTTGGGAAAAAATGCACTCTTGGCACTAAGATGATTGTAGTAGGCTCTAATGCCAATCATAGTTTATGGCCTTATAAAACAGGGCACCAGACACAGACTTTCAGATTGGACTGTCGGCTGGATTAAGCCTGAAAATGTACAGCAGTGATATGGGGGTGGGTGGTGGGACACACATTTTATTAATTTACTAGTTATCGGTGGCTGTAAAACTCCAGTGCAACGTGCCCGGCAGTCACGTTAGTCTCACCTTCCATTTACAATTCAAACATAGCAAAGCAATTTGAGGAGACAGCATGTGTTAAGTAAAACCACACTGACACTCCATGAAACCTACACACCCTATTATACACAGAGTTGCTGTTATCGGACTTTACTGTTTGTCATGGTCGGAGCTGGGCTGCAACCTGAGCCATGATTGCTTTGTGTGGGAGTGAAGAAAAGCGAGAGACTGAGACAGTCGGCTCCCACTCCTTTTGCCAGCTACTGAATTAAAGACAAAATGAAAAATTACTTTTCAGTTTTTTGTTTTTATGCAATTCCTCAAGTCTTAATAAAAAGAAACATCTCAGAATAAATGCAAAAAAAAGTTAAAACTTTTTTGTAGTTTTACTTGACTCCCGGGGGTTTTATTAATTGCTACCTTATCATGTAAATAAAAATTCCAAACATAACATCATCATAGATATTTGAACAAACCTGTTTGTCTGCTCTCCCATCACATTGAACCACCATAGTAGATAAATTGGTTCACACTGTTGTTTCACACCCCAACATCCTGTTTCAATCAGAAATCGCATGAAATGACAGAAGCAAGTTGCTCTCAAAATTATTGTGACTTTAAAAAGGGTAATGTGTGAGTATACATTGGCAAATATGATCACATGGAATATGTTGAGTCATTGCAAAGCCACAGACATCAAGGACATATTAAATATTTACCAAATCAATGAGAGCAAGGTGCTCAGTTAATGCATGACACATCTTGGATGACCCTGTCGCGACACTTAATTAGCTGCCCAACCCTGGTGTCATTTTGTATTATGAATGAAAATACTAAGGGAGGACAGGCGGAGCACATAAACTTTTTAATCAACTTCTTGTTTTGTGTTAAAGAATGGTAGCAGGTCCGTCTTTGTGGTTAGGTAGTGTTCAAAGTGCTACAGTGTTTTTGGGATGGTAGAAAGCTAGCTCATACTGTCCACTAAACAAAGTAAGCTAAAGCATTAGCATGTACCCTGGCAAACAAGTAACAGGAAACGGCTACCATTCTTCTTGTCACACAATGTTAATTTGATCCAAGAGCTTACAGCTGCCAAAAAAGTGGGAGTATACGTTTAACTGCTTCAGAGTGTTTTTTTGTAATACCTTGGAAGCCTTTAAGAAGTGTGCCAGAGTTGACCACAAATTGAAACCTAGCTGTCATAAAGACAAGACTTCTTCATACCTCAGAAGTACTGATTACTGATCATTCCTGTTTCTCTCAGCCACCTTTCTTCCATGTGCAATGTAAGCCCAGTGTTTCAGCTGCCATGTGTTACTGATAGGGACCATGTTAGGCTTGTATTGATTGTTGGAACTCATACAAGGGGATTTTCCCTGCAGTGTTATCAGGCCAGAGATAGTAACCAGGCTTGAACACATGCTGGGTATTGTGTTAGCGCAGAGGTAGAATGTTGTGATGTTGTAAATAAAGAATTGGTCTTGATAAACTTATGCTTTGATGATGCATCTTATCAACAACCCTATATTATTAGTGAAGACAGAACAGTATGACTTTAACTATCAGTGCCAAATGTCATGCTCTGTATCGTCTAAAAGTAAAACTTGAGTAGTTAAAAATACTCAAGTACAGATTTTGTAGGGAAGTGGACAGTCTATTCATCTTTTAAGTATTTTTTATTCTTTTTTACAGCAGGGAAGTAGAGAGGCGACCATAGGGAAGACGCAGGAGAGAAAGCTCTTAACATTTGTCCCTTGACTTGTGGGCGCAAACATAAGTCCAGAGTTTGGTGATTTAGCTGCTCAATTATGTCTCAGGCTCGGCACAAAATCACAGATTTTTTAAAGTAGAAATTAGCATTACTCTACTCAAACGCAATGAATGTATAGTCATAAAAATGCTTTTACTCAGCTTTCATAATCAAAAAGCATTGCATTTTTGTCTGCAGAAGCTTTCATCAAGGTTACAGCACTGCATGTATATTTAACAGCAGATATATTTAGTAACATCCACAGTGGCCCCCTCAGTACCTCATAGACCAATTATCAGTATTTTTTTCCCAATTATTGCTACCACCTGTTGTTAACCTGATGAAGCAGCCAGAACATGCTGGTTTTCAAAGAGTAGAGCTTCTTTTCCCCCATTCCTTTGGTTCGTTTTGATTCATGCAGCTTTGAAGGAGATGCAATGTTGTGACATATTTTTGCACTTTATGCACCTCTGCATTGTTAGCTACAATTCAGCAAACTCGTATCTGATTTCTGCAGTATCATTAGTGGACTGCACAAAGGTCCAGCGTTTCCAAAGGTCCACTACCTCTTGATTAATAGGAATTCTACAGTTGTTTAGCTGATTTGGTTTGCCAAGCAAATGGTTCACTATTAGATTAGGGCAATTCTTACAAAGTTGCATTATCTATAGTAAACATTCTTGAGATGGTCTGAGATTGATGATAACCAGGGAGGGAGACATTATTGATATCAGTGGACTGAACTACAGAGCCACCTGCAATATTACTCAGTGTTTGTGCTTTATGGTACCTGTTGCTTTAAGTACTGCATTTGTTTGATGCTTCTATTTATCAAATCATTTTGCTGATTCAAAGAGCGTTTTTCTAATATCATGAGAAGTCAAGAGTGTGCCAGAATGAACCAAAAAATGAGATGTAGTTGGCAGAAAATCAAGATTTGGATCTCAAAATTGCTGGAGTGTACACTCTATGGAGTAGCAGTAGTCTCAACTGTTATTAACATAAGTGCATTTAATTACATTAACATTTCAGGCATTGAGCTGACAACTCATCCAGAGCGGCTTGGTATGAGAAAGGTAGGCGGTCAGTGTCTGGCACAAGAACATTTCATACAAGATATGTCTGCTCAAACTTAGAACTTGGCACAGTCTCTCTTACCAGTAAACCACTCTGTTATCCAATCAACCTAAAGAGGACAAAACATTCCTAGAGTAAAGAATCATAATCATAATACTGAAAAGAGAAACAGAGGAAGGGGAAGGAAAGAGAAGGCAAAACAGGATGTTGGTTTTCCAATCAAACCTATCAGCACTGATGAAATGTGGTGGGAGCATATTGCTTTGTAGTGAGTCACAAAGAAGTCCAAAGTTACAGGAGTTTGGCCAGCCCTACCTTAGTCACGGTGGCTTCCATACTGTCCTAATCTCTAATGACTGTGTGGGAGAGATTGCAGGTACAGCACAGTACATTAACCACCACACCCTAGATGCAGATTGAGACATGTTTGTCTCTCAATATGAATGCAATTTACCTATATCTGTCTAAAGCTGTTTTGATTTTGGGTATAGCCTGGTGCACAATTTTTCAACCTTGGGGTCACTATTAGAGTTGTGAGGTGATTAATTTTGTTTGTCATTATTAGTAAAGAATAACATTGCTATTTCTCATGGATTTAAAAATATGCATAAAATTATTAATTCCCTGTGGTAGTTATTAAAGTGAATAAACTTAAAAGGGAAAATAGATTTTGATTGCTGTGATAGCTCACCAGTCTGTGCATGCATCACAGGGTCGATGCATGCACAACAACCTTTCAGTTATCATTTTTATGGTTCATGGGCCAAAATCATTTAGATCTGTCGGCCTAGCTCATAAACATTGTCATTAACTGAGGCCGTTTATTGTCTGGCTTATATTTAATAATTGGCGCCACAGTCAGACCTATGGTTTTGAACTTCACTATTGTTTTAGAAATAACCATCTTATCTGGGGTATCGTTCTTTATGACTCATTGCAATCTCTTGCCAGTCACAACAGTGATAAGTAAAATAAGCACAGGGAAACAGAAATCCTGATTAACAGTAAGGATAAAGCTCAGCTCTTTATGAATACATGAGAACCCTAAGATAGATGTGCTGATGAGAGCTATTTGCCATTATTTAAACTGTCTTCCTTTGTCTCCTTCTATGGTACTGTTGTCCAATCATGTGCCAAAGTGCGCAGGTTTTCACTCCAACTAACCACTAAACCACTTCACTTTTTGGCCCTATGGCACATGATATGACACCACTGCTCTAAGGCAAATCTCAACAGAGAACTCTCTGTTTGTCTCTCTGCTTAAAATATCAGAAACAGACTGTCGATGTAAATTGCTCCAGTGGAAGGTGTGTGTGAGAATCATAGTGAGAATGTAACAGAGCCCTTGTTGTTAGAAAAATCACTATTGTGTGCCCGCAGCATGTCTGTGTGGGTTTAACTGCTGGGTTAACACTAAAATAAATGATCAGACCATTATTAATAATTTAAATCAACACATGTGTTGCGTAAGCAACGGAGAGAGCACAATGGCCTGCATCACACAATCAAACAGTGACTCACAAAAGCAAGTCCTTTCTTTGGCTCTGGATTGTCTCAAACAATCTACACGATTGTGAAATAAATGGTTTGTGTATTTCTTGCCCTTCCCTTGACCATCAAAATGTTTGGGTCTTGAACAATTGGTCAGCCATAGTAAAAATGTAAAGATTAAGGAAAGAAACAGAAAGAGGTTGGTCTTCGTATCAGTCACGTATCTCAACAGGAAGGCTGTGAAATTGTTTTCTACCTCAGTCTTTTATGCTTGCTTCATCATTTGGTTGCCAACATTGTACAATTAGTCACCTGGCAACAGGACACAGTGCCAGGCTGTGCTGACACAGGGTACACATGCTGAGGTGTAAGAGTTGCTAACCCAAGGGTGCATTTCAATAACCTTTCTGCATTAAGGCTGTCAGGAGAGAGTGGAGCATGCACATTGTGCCTGACATCGACAAGTAGCCTAGAATGACCTGCCTAATGTCATAATTAAAGCACTGAGCAGGCTATTTAATGGAATATACAAAAACGTGTCAAGATCCAGAGAAAGGAAAAAGAATCAGCAGTTACATATGGTTTATTAATACCAAGCTCACTAAAGTACCTATGCTCTCCTGTGTGTGTGGGCAACAGTTGTGTTAGGAGACACACGTTTGTCTTTCAGCCTTCCCCTTTCCACTATCTTATCTTCTGTGATATGGCTCTGTAGATCATGAGGACTGGAGGCCTTAGTTGGAGTCATGCAGGAGAGATTTGAGAATGTGTGAGCTGTCACCACTCAGCCTTGGTTGGGCCCTCCAGGCACCATCACAAGGCCTCCATTGACATCTGGCACTAATTCAAAAGGAAGCCAAGGCACATCGTTCTGTAAGAGAAGAGATGCAGACAAAAAACACCCTTCAGACATGAGCGGAGTGAAATCTTCTTTTATACCTAAATCTTTTCAGGTCCAATTAGCATCTTCCCTCTGCTGAGCTATTTGTTCTGAGTCTTCAGCATGTCCAGAGTTTTTACAGTAACCATTTGGAAGGGTCAGTATTGATCCTGAAAGGCCTCCTTGTCCAGGAGCAGTGATGACTCATTCTCCTCCTGGTTGGCCAGGGTGCAGTCTTCCCTTGTCCCTCCTGGTCACCCATGAATGATAATGGGTCATTTAGCATTCCAGTCCTGGATCCAGTGCTCAGTGGGCGACTGCTCGAGGCAGCAGCAGTAATCACTTTAGTCCATCCAATTATGACCTGTTTGTCCTCTTCTCAGGGACCAGACCACTCTTATTTTTCTTGAAGGTTTTGTATAAATAACTTCCTCTCTATGACTTTTGCTCATCTGTCTTTCAATCTAACAATACAGAGATGTTTTTCAGTTTTGAACCTCTTTACAGAGCTGTTTGTTTCCCTGAGGGTTAAGTAAAACTCCTGTGAATTATTGATTATCACTCCCTCGCCTCTGCACAAACCCGACAGAACTTTAGCTGATGTGTTGATAGCTGAGACCTTTTCATAAAAGGTGACTGTCACAGTCCTCATATCGCCCCCTTTCTACAATTGCCTGTTTGATCTTGAAATGACAGGCTATTGCAGGTTATTTATGGGTCATTATTCAGGGGTTAAGAGTCTGGGTGCTGAAAGCTCCCTGGCTCAGGTTCATTACTGAAAAGTACCAGCAAGAGCACTTTCCATAAGGGACCATGGGACTCAGTGTCTACTAATAATATCCCCAAGCTGTTTTCCTACACTGTCCTGAGCACTGCTTTACATAAAGCCTTGCACTATGGGCAGCGGTGTTTTACTGTAAATGTTACAGATCTGAGCTTGTGACCAGAAGGTCGTCTGTTTGAACGCTGCTGGGAAAATAGGGGTGGGGAAAATGGATGAAACAGATTTCTGCAGTGGTTGTATTGTGCCAGCAAGATATACCTTAAGCTGGTCAGTGGCTAACAATAGAGAAAGTTACCGGGTTGCTCCCAGGTGGGAGTGTGTGGGTGTGTGTATTTGTGTAGCTTTCCCTACCACTGCAGCTAGTCCCCACAGGTATTGCTGTAAGTAAGAATGCATTCTTCCTCAGCTTACTTCAAGGGTAAAAAACAGCACCTAATTCACTATAATTTGCTATATACCTACCTTAATATATCCTTTTATTATGTTTTATCATTATTTTGATAAAACACATGTAACATGGTAACATTATCAATTCTTAGACATATTTCCACCAATAATGGCCCTTACACACCTTTTTTTTTCTTATCAGCTGCATACAAAAGGTGATTGTTTTCAGTGAGTCAGTGACATTATGGTCATGCAAGAATAAGACCTCATGCCATGAACACATTTCCACAGAAATGTAGAGCACAGGTCCCCTCGAGGTCTGATTTGTAGAGGTAATGCAATTATTAGCAGCAGCCCTAGCTTTGTGTGCTTTGGATCCAGTAACACAGTATTAATATGCTGTGCTGTCCACTGCCCTCTTTCAACCTGCAACAGGTTGAACAAGCTCCTGAAGGCCGGAAAATTTCCATGGAAGACAGCTGAATGCAAGGCATGTTAGTAATTGTTGACAGGGGAATTTTGAAGTTATTTACTTTGCAATTCTTTGCCAAGTAACACAGCAAAGGCATAAATAGATTGAGTCACTTAGTGCCTAGAAGAAGTTTTAGATAAATTGCTGTTACAGTTGGGCATTTCAAATGAAGTCCTGTTGCTGTAATCTATGCTATTCACCTGGGACATAATTAGCTTACTGGTGGCGTTCAGTTACACTTGTGGAACCTGGTGGTGTCACACTGAATAAAGATCTCTGTGGTGTTGCAGTCTCCTCCACCTGCCTATACTTAGTCACAGCTTCTTTATTCTTTCACAGTGTTGTGAGGGGGGTTTAGAGGTTGTGAACATCTTGGCGTTCATTTTGCCTTGATTTTAAAGCCTGCAGTTGATAGATTTGTGCTTTCTTCTGAATCAACAAAGTGCTTCAGAGTCTCAGAACAAGCTGAATTCACATCTTCCTCTCCACATTAGCCTTCAGGAAAAGGAAGGAGTCACTCGGGGTTTATGTTTGCAGTTTTTCAAGCAGTTGTCATCAAAGCATCTTTGTTAGCCCACCTGGCTAGTTAGCCTCCGTGGAGTTGTGGGTGGCGCCTGTTTTCTAATAAGATTCATTGAAAAGAGAGGAACGCTCAGCCTCTCGACATCTCATGGGGAAATTAGGCCCCATTAGACCATTTAATACAGAGATTCCTTGACTGAGCTGTCTCAAAGCTAGCTCGACAAGAGCTTTGAAATCACAGCTGCATGCAGCTGTATCCTGAACTCCACAAATATGCATTTGTTTGGCTTGTTTGCTGAAACACTAAAATAGTGTTTTCCTCCTCTGGCTTCTTCAATAGAAGGCCTGCCTCAGATCCCATGTATTCCCATGGAGAACTTGAATTGCTGTTGTTAAAGTTTCACATTCAGTAAAGGCACAGCAGCGTCACGTTTTAATGTTAAAATAAAAGTTGAGTGTAGTTCCAGTTCTTTCCCCTTTTTTCAGGACTTTCCATGATGATCCTTGTCTATTGCCAGTAAGTGTATGAGGCCTGGCCGTTACATAACAAACAGTGTGATCTGGACATATTAATTCGCCGCTCCACCATGCTGATTCTGTGAGTTTTAGCAAAATGGAGCAGGCCTGAGCGGTCTACCTGTCCGCCCCTCCCCTCTTTCCTCAGAAGGGAACACACCCTGTGGCTAACGTGCCAGATGGGGCTGCTGCCATTGCACCTTTTATGCTTCCCTTAAAGAGATTGGATATCGTAACCATGGAGCTTGTTGATAGTTTGTTAACATATGCCACATGGTGGACACTTTTATCTGAAGCACCATACAGTCCCATGGGTGCATACCTTTTTAGCCTGGGTGGCCAAACTGGAAAGAATTGCACCCTTAACTGTACAACATTCATCTGTTTCATTCTGTCAGGCTACCCCCTTTGCTAGTTCAAATTTCTGTGTGTGTGTGTGTGTGTGTGTGTGTGTGTGTGTGCTTGTGCAAGCATTGATGCATCCTGATGCTGCACTATTAATTTAATGGCACCGTGCCATTTGGAAGGTGACATGGCCTCATGCTGCAGCAGTGTAAATATAGCTGGGATAGGACTTCTCATGATGGGATGCACACTGCTGACTCTTTGAAGTCTTCATCTTCTCTGTCTTGCTATTTATGTAAAGACAGCAGTTGTCCTCCCTCCCTGTTATGTGTCTACGTAGCCCTCTCTGTGTTTAGGTTTTCGTGTCAGACTTAATAGCAGAGTAGGCCTCATATGAGTTGTGGGATCCACACCATCTAAAATGCCCTTGATGGGTTGGCCTTTTAAAGAACAACATTTTTATTTTCCCCTTTGTTGAAATCCATTAGTCAGACAGTTGAGCTTTCATCTTGAAAAGGCATTAACTTAGCTAACAGTCCCTGGGGACTTTTGTCTGAGCTGCTTATGTGGTGACAAGTAAGCCATGCTTCCTCAGGCGATAGGTACTAAATTGCAAAAGGTTTAATTTCAATTACGTCCTCAGAACTCTTCAGAAATTGGATTAGTACATAAACTAGCAGACAAATTGAAGTTTTTAAACATTTTATTGATTCACCATCATGATTTGCATTTGGTAAATGTATTTGATAAATTCACCCTAGCCCTAGACCTAGTGAACGGTCACATGAGATGTGTCTACAAATAATGTATTGCATATCATTTCCATATTTTCATTTAGAAAGTCACTGGGCCATGCACGCTAGCCATGTGACACACCAGCAACTGCGCAACATACTCCCCTCATGCTTTTTTCCCAGCCTCTTTGACCCTGTGTGCTTCCTAACAAGACCAGTGATGTCACGTCCTCTGACATGCCCGGAGTTGTCTTTGAGCTCAGACTTGTCGTTCAACAGTTGTACTACAGAAAACATGCAGGCTGCAGTCTGTCTATGTAGCCAAATGAATGAAGGGCAAGCAAGCTCCGGCATGTCTAATCATCAGTCAGGAGGAAATTTAAAGTATTTCTTGCTGAATTTCCAGCAGAACGTGGCCTGTTCAGAATACCGATTCTGTTCAGTTTGAAATTAAGATTGATGTTGAAAATCCAAAATGAAAAAGAATATTCTAGCCTTTCCCACAGCACACAGGCCACTTCTCCTCACTTGGATGGTTTGATTGAGATTTTACATGGGCTAGCTCTGCATCATGAAAGTGGTTGCTCAGTGTGAAACTGAAATTGGAATTTGATGTCCTGGTGGTGCTGGTCCTCGTACCGGTGTGGTATGTCACTCACAGGTGATTGTTCGTATAATGGTGTTTATCTTCAGTGAGTTTCAAGTGGCTTTTGCAGTGCTTTTTAGTTGCCTCTTACAGAGTGAGAACAATAGATGGGAACAATACCTGTTAATCTTATGCACACGCTCTGTTTCTCTTGTACACACTCAAACATCTATAATGCTTTTTAAGATTTTTAATAACACTGTAAACTTTATTTGTACAATGCTTATCTTAAAGTGCTTCACAAAACACATGAAACAAAACAAAATGAAAGATAAGAGAAGGCCTAAATTTCCTTGGCAAATCTCCCATCCTCTCTCTCTCCTCATACCATTCCATCTCCTTCCCAGGGTTCCACCTAATCCCTCGCCTGTCCAGTATCGTGCCGGAGAGCTGCCTGTTGATTGTGGTGGGCTTGCTGGTGGGGGGGCTCATCAAGGTGGCTGGGGAGAAGGTCCCGCCCGTGATGGACACCAGACTGTTCTTCCTCTGCCTCCTGCCGCCCATCATCCTGGACGCCGGCTACTTCTTGCCCATCCGCCCCTTCATGGAGAACCTGGGCACCATCCTCATGTTTGCCGTGGTGGGCACCCTGTGGAACGCCTTCTTCATCGGCGGCCTCCTTTATGCCGTGTGCCAGATCCAGCCGGCCAACCCATCCATGCTTCACCAGATAGAGCTGCTGCCCTGCCTTCTGTTCGGCTCCATCATTTCGGCCGTCGACCCCGTGGCCGTGCTGGCTGTGTTTGAGGAGATCCACATCAACGAGCTGCTGCACATCCTGGTGTTCGGCGAGTCACTGCTTAATGATGCAGTCACTGTGGTGAGTGATTAGGATGGGTACGAAGGCACACTGTGGATATAAATTATTCCAATGAGTTATCAAATTGCATTCATTATTTTATCAGGTAGATTTGAGTGTGTCTGAATGAGCTATTTCTTTACCATCCATTTGGCAATTGAAGCAAAATGGCATAAGGAACAATTGATGGTGCAGTCATTTACTGTGCAGTGCCCGGACGACATGCAATTTTTTAATTCTCATTTTCCTCTTCCTGGACAGTTACAGGATGTGTGCAGAATTTAGAGGATGTTGAACAAAAATGTGCTATTGTTCAACATCCCCAGGTCTAAGTGTGTGAATGTTTTACTGTTCCAGGCTGTTGCTGCAACAGTCTCTTTAAGGGTGTATTCAAACGGAGGCTGTTGCTTGCTTGCCTAACCCCGTTCATGACTCACACAAAACTCTGTGTGATGCTAGTCCTTGCTGTTGCATTGAGAATCTCCAGGAATAAATGTTCTGGGGTCTGCAATGAGGATCTGCAAGGTGAAATCTCCATGCAAAAGTTGAAATATTTACAACTTTTCTGCTTGGAGTGCGCCTCAAACAAAGCCAGACATGAGGCGTAGATAGGCTGCAAGGTGTGTGGTCTCACAGAAATGAATTAAAAGCAGTGCCCACCCCCCCAAAAAAGAAATAAAAACAAAAACATTGCCCTGGATGCACCATAAAACTGTCTAATTAATTAATTAATAATCAAGCCACAATATTTTACCCCCAACCCAGGCCTTTAAAATAATGTCCTTAGTTTTGGTTTTGGTTTTGGATTTGTGATGTGGCTGCTGTCTGCCGTGACAGTTGGCCTCTTTGTGTCATGTGTTCCCTCGCCGTAGGCAAAAGTTATTTCTAGTAAATTTCCATTATGGCTTATTGTATTTCCATGTTCCTCTTTTGAAACACAATGACTTTTTTGATTCACACTAGCTGAGTCCTCAGTGCAGGTATTGAATGTCATCAAGTTTTATTTCTGTTTATCAAAACATGAAACACAGCAGGCTATTTATGCAGACTTTTTTGAGACAGTTGTAAATTGTTTAATAATGTATTATATCTTTTTCCATATATCTTGCTCAGTATCCTTTCTCTCCATCCCCAACCATTGACTTTTTGTATATCTATCAATCCAACCTTCCCTTCCTTCCTTAAACCCTTTTCATTCTTTCCAATTCCCCATTTCTCTTACTCCTTTCCCAACAGTCAACTAAACATTTGTCTCTCTCTCTCTCTCTCTCTCTCTTTCTCTCTCTCTCTCTCATCTTCTCGCCTCCTTTAGGTGCTGTACCACCTTTTCGAGGAGTACTCGGGTGCCGGCACGGTGACCGTACTGGACGGCTTCCTGGGAGTCATCTCTTTCCTGGTGGTCGCGCTGGGTGGCGTCCTGGTCGGCGCCATCTACGGCATCCTCGCCGCCTTTACTTCACGCTTCACCTCTCACACACGTGTCATCGAGCCACTCTTTGTCTTCGTCTACAGTTACATGGCCTACCTGTCGGCCGAGATGTTCCACCTCTCTGGCATCATGGCGTGAGTCATACAGACAGAGGCAACACAAATACACACTCAGATGTTGTATTTGAATGCTTTTTAAAGCCCCTATGTGTAGAATATTGTCCTCAGTGTATCATTGTCATTTTATCAGCATAATAAGTATAATGACTGCAGAAAAATTTGACTGCCATGGTGAAAATTGATCTATGCTATGTGTTGTGTTTATTCTCTGCATTTTGGGACACGCTATATGACTGACTTATAGCACAAAGCCTCAGCCTTTATAATTAGGATAACCACATCAATAACTCAGTTGCCCTATCTATGCTCTGGTAGTTTAGCTTCAGTATCATAGAAAAATATGTTGTTGGCTGCTCCAACTCTGCATCTGCCAGACAAAAAGACACTTTGATAGCTCAATCTAGTTGTTACTAAAATATTCACCGGCAAAAATATGTTGCAAACATTATTGGAGAACATATAGATTCACCACTGAAGTTGCTGATCTACCTAATGCTGGCTGAGCGAGGATCACTATGAATTTGGCTCCTAATGAACATCTTGTACTGTGAGAGGAATAACTCTCAAGTTTATTACTGTTCCATTTATGAGTTTGCAGCAATTTCACCTCGCCTCTTTTTTATGCATGTGTCTGCGACAGAGGTTGTAAAATGTCACCACTAAGGGATTCAAAGGGGTCAACAAAGTCAAGTTTCACCTTCTACTGTCTGTAGCTTTCAGTGTTCCCACAGGATTCTAAACCTCCCGCTTTGTCATTTTATTATCTATAGTTAATTTTTCCTTCTTTTGTATGATAAGGCAGGAGAATCAAGTGAGGATCAGGGTGTGGCGAGGATTCACCCAAGAACAAATGTATCTAATCTAGTCACATACTATATGCTCTCTGACCTTTGGAGCCATCAAGTTTTCCACAGGACTACCAGTGACTTGCTGCATAATTTTACATTTTACATTTCTAACTTTGGATGCTTTTATCCAAGGCACTTTATGGAACCAGGATACCCAGGAAAATAAGCCTTTCCAGTTTGCGGTGTATGCTGGGGTTGCAAAAGGAATTTACACAGTAAACTGTAGCTTTAAGTCTTGCTGTGTGGTTCTGTCCTGATGATTTATGTTCCTCCTCTCTGCTTTTTATGTTCCTCCTCCCTCCTTCCTCTAAGCTTTTTTATATTTTCATGACCGTTTTATCTTCGCCAAAAAAATGTTTCAATTTAATATGTTATAATCCCATTAGATATGCAACACAAGCAATACACCAATAAGCATGAAAACATAAAAATAAAATACGATGAAATGTGACAGGTAAAAATAGACTTTGATGTATTTTTCATGACGTCTGCCACTATGACGTATCATGATTAATCACAACCACTGCGTGACACCATAAATTTTTAGCATATGTGCTTCTAGTTGGGATTGACTCTCTAAATTTGCCAGTGTTATTGCCATCCTTTGTTCATTGAACTGCTTGCATACGGGAACACCATTTTCCAAATTCAGAATCTACTGTATAATCTCTTTACCCTTTGCTGTGTCAGGGGTGCCTATGTGGTATTGCATGTGTGTCTTCCCGCAGTGATTCCATGTTTTGGCCCCCGCTAAGGCAAATTCATTTTAGCTATTCCCTGTATGACAGTAACTCAGCTGTACATCGTGGCAGGTCACACAGACTCTGTGTAACTAGCGGTCTAATGAATGACTCTGCTCTGACTTCAATCAACCCAACCCTCAATTTATGGTCCACTGTCATGCTCTGAGGTGCCATTTCCTCACAGCTGCCTTCTCCTCCACTGCATATCATTCCATTTATTTATTTTTTTCTCCTCCCTCATTCCACTCCACCTGTTTAAGGTCCTATGAGTTATGGATCATGCAGACAGGAGGGTGCTGATATACTGAGCCTCTGTGATGTGTCAGGGCCGCTGTAGGGACAGTCTGTTCCAAGGCCCTCACATCATAAACAGGATTTGGAGATGTGCTTTTATATCATCTGTTGATAAAAGAGAGGTGAAACAGCTTACCAGTGTCAATTCCTGTTATCCCTGCTCCATAATGCCCCCAATGCTAAACCAATATTGCTGTAGAGGTGGAATTGGGTGGAATGATGAGCAGCTGCAGTGGCTTACGTAACTTGGATGGCATTCTTTTTTCTTTTTTTTTTTTGGCCTCTACATTTTTGGCATAGGAAGTCGGGAACATTGCATGACAGTAGAGTGGAATAGAGAAGTGGTCACCAGACGGGGACGGAGACCTCTCACTCTGCCTCGTGTGTTTCCGTGATCAGTATGGAACCCAAGCCGGATAATTTGAGCGGCGCTTGTTGTGTGGCAACCTCTGACATCACTGTTGCCATTCCTCGTTGCAGGAGAGTCAAACCACTTTTTCATTTAGGTCGCCCGTTCCCTTTGAACTCCCAGAGACAATAATCAGTACCTAGCTTCCTTTAATAGCATGATTTTACAGTGTTTGGTTTTGAAGTAAAAGGATCAAAAGCTGGATTTGGAACGAAGAGTGGACATGCCAAACCAGACTCCTTTTTTTAAAAAAAACGGATGTCTGCTCTGCATTGACTGACTGTAGTATCCCTTCAACTGAGCTGCCGTTTTGCGTCTTGTCCTTGCAGGCTGATTGCATGCGGAGCAGTGATGCGCCCCTACGTGGAAGCCAACATATCCCACAAATCCCATACCACCATTAAATACTTCCTGAAGATGTGGAGCAGCGTCAGCGAGACTCTCATCTTCATTTTCCTGGGTGTGGCCACAGTGGATGGACCGCACAACTGGAACTGGACCTTCGTCACTGTCACCGTCATTCTGTGTCTGGTGGCACGGGTCATAGGTCGGTTGGGCCGCAGTGTTTCTCATCGGTTCTTTGTGTGTATTTTATGGTGCTGGGTTGGCATGTGTGATGAAATATGCATAAAAGCAGAAACGACTACAAATACACAACACAGGACATGCTGTTAATAAGTGATCAGTTGTGGTGGACCTATTTTATGTCGTAATAGGCTGCCGTTGCTAAATCCTTGTACAAGAGACAGAGTTAAGTGAACTGCTTTTTATGAAACAGGTTAATATTGTATAAATCAAGTGCACTGCGTAAAAGTAAAAACAGATAAGAGTAAAAACAGATCAGTTGTAATTTATAAAATGCATGTAAATAAAAGACATGGTCTTTGCTCTGAAAAGAGGAAGGGGAAGTACGACAACACTTGATGTTACCATCATGTTTCATCATCGTATTTTTCAGTGTAAGAGGACATGCGACCGAGGATTGTCATATAGACATCAGACTGTCACAAGTACTTCTGCGGATGTTAGTGATTTCCGATTTCTTAGGGTCATTAGATGGGGAAAGATTGATAAAGAATGTGGAAAAAAGGAGGAGGTGTGTTGAGTCATGGGCTCCCGAGTTCTCGTATTCTCAAACTCACTTACTAGTGAGGCTTTCATCAGAGAACTGACACACATTACAAGAACAAGCACAAGCACAGTGTAATGTCTTTAGCTCTTAATTATTTGTTGCGAGCTCTTCACATGATACATGCATGATATGGTAGCAGAGACTGTGAGTGAATACAATTCACACACAGATCAACAGAGAAACAGTTGCTGCATCAACTCTGATAGTGTCAGAGAAGTTGTCAGGGCGCTCACATGCTGCCAGAAAGTGAACTTAGTTGACCATCAAATATTTTTTCTGTAATTGTCTAAACGTGCTGCCTCTGACTGTATGGTCCCACATGCAACGTCGGACCCACACACCCACACACACACACACTAACCCAGTGTCTCATCACTTCGTCCCCTCCCAGGCGTGGTCGGTCTGACCTACGTGATCAACAAGTTCCGTATTGTCAAGCTCACCACCAAGGACCAGTTCATCGTGGCCTATGGTGGCCTGCGAGGTGCCATCGCCTTCTCCCTGGGCTTCCTGCTGAACCCGGACCACTTCGCCATGAGAGAAATGTTCCTCACCGCCATCATCACCGTCATCTTCTTCACCGTCTTTGTCCAGGTACTGGAACGCTACGGATGTCAAACTGCACCGTCACGCTTGACTTGTAGCTCAGTCCAGCTTGTTGTAGTCGAGCCAAGTTGAAGCATTAGTCTAATTATGAGACGCCCTTATGTCTGTCACTAATGGATGATTCCAGCTCAATTAAAAATAAGGAACATAGCAAACCAAACAAACTTTATTTATATAGCACATTTCTTACAATCAAATGCAACACAGTGTCCTTTACAGTTAAAATTGTATTTTAAAGAGGAAAAAAAAAGACAATAAAACACAACAACCTCAAAAAAATATATAGATATACAATAAAGAATTAAAAAGAGAAATAGATAAAATAGGATAAAAATATTTAAAAATAAATAATTGAGCTCTGGTATAGGAACAGTCCTCAAATAAATAAATATATAAACAAAAAGATTAAAAAGAGTTCATAATAAAATGAGATTAAATTAAATAAAGAGTTTCAATGCATAAATGGAAAAGGCTAAGCTGAATTTACAGAAAAAAGTAATGATGAAATTAAATAATGAACTAATAATCTCTGTTAAAAAGGTAAGCTGAACAGGAATGTTTTCAGTCTTATGACCTTCCATCTGGTGTGCAAATACAAGTAAGAGAGTTTGTGGGGCCTCTTTATATGTTTGCATGTTATCTAGTCATTTCCTGTGCAGCTGTCATCAGCAGATCTATTCAGTTTACAAAGTACCTCTGCTTTTAAGCCTTTCAGAGCCTTGATGCACTGCTGGCTACTGCACAGCTGATAAAATTCACAGTCAATTTATTCTGTTCAACTACATTTTGCCTGTTTGAAATCACATTGACCAGCCAAATGAATGTGGCCAAGTACAAAAGCTTCACTTGCATGTCCAGTAAAACATCGTGGTCTGCACTGTAGTGGCCTTTGGGCATGCTGAGGAATGAACATCAAAGGCGTTTTTACACGTTTTCAGGAAGAGGTTGGTTTTGCTGGTTTGTCTAGAAATAGGTTCACAGCCTGGAGTGGTCAGTTTTTCTCGGTCTGTTTTGAAGCAAACAGCCTCCTGCTGCTGGTGGTGTAGGAAAATGTAATTTCAGCTATCACTCAAGAACACTGACAAGCAGGCGGCCGAACAGATTCACACACCAGCAGTGAGAAAATGGGCAAAACAACACATACAGGCACACAGACCACGTACAGATACAATTCTTGTCTTCTCCCTTCTTCTTCTGGTTCTTCTTCCTTCTCTGCGTGTTTGCTTTGAGAAAACTCACAATGTGAGTACACAAGCAAACACATGACAGAGACACACAGACAAACACACACCCAAACACATAAGCGCACTATAAGCGTATTGCTCAAACAAGCAGTTAACACACGCACATGCTGCATTGTCCATTTGAAGCGGAGCACCACGCTCTGCTTCTGTTGGTCTTCTGGTGAAACTGTCAGAAGATGTTTGGACGTGCATCATGTGGATTAGGCCCAGAATGGTAGCAGCCTAAAATAAAACCCTTTAGATGTGTTCTCTCTGCTCAAAAAGCCAGACTGTAAAAATGTTTTATTCATGCTACAGCACTGGCAGCCTCTCGATGCTGAGGCAGACTGGGAGGCAGGGGCACCTTTCACCTGCAGTGTGACGGCAGTGGAAAGTGTGTGTATGTGAGTGTTGAAGCGAGTGTGTGTTCACGTGTGTAACAGAATGTTTTGTATTTCTCTATGCAATGAGCACCAAACATCCTCAGAAGGGGAAATCCTCCAAAGTGAGGACATTTTTGGTCTTCGCTTTTTGAAGGAGCTAATTCAGGGTTATGGGGTTTCCCGCGGGTTATGGAATTTCTGGAAAGTTATGCAGTAACTGCCTGGAATAGACTTTTGTCTATTCCAGGCAGGGAAAATCATGGAATTTAATAAGGTATGGGGACCAGCCCTAGAATATCATGGACTTTTATCAGCCTCAGTAAAAAAATAAAATAAAAAATAAATAAAAAAAAACAGCAACTAGTTACTCACCAACCATGGCATTATCTTCTATTGTTTTCACTTTATCTTCACTTCCTCCATATAACAGAATAATGAAATTGAATATGACCTCTGAATCTGAAGTGTTTTAATATTTTGGTTAAGGAAAAAAAATCATCATGTTACATTTATTCAAAATCATATGAAATAAGAGTTGGAACATGGGGGTTAAAATTAGGAATAGTTTTAGGCGAGGGTGAGAGTTAAAACTGAGCATCTAGTGAACAGGGTGAGAGGTTAGGCCTAGGAGTTTGGAAAGTATAGTCATGTGAACATGTGTGTGTGACTAAGTCTTGTATTTTTATGTGGTTGTTTTGTGTGGAATAAGCATGCGTGTGTTAAAGTGTAGGGGTGTTTTCCTTTGCATGCATGCACGCTTGGTTGCGCGGCAGGCCATTATTTAGGAACCGAAACCTTGTGTCATCCACTTAGCCTATTATAGTTAACCAGATTGGCAGGCTTAATCTTCTTATGAGAGAGAATGATATGCTAAAGCCTTGATGTGCACAAACATGAACATGGACACACTCACACATAAACTCACACACACATACATACACCACTCCCCCTAAAGTGCTGGCACAAATTCAAAGGATTGTTGTAACCAGCACAGCAGTAATGATGCGTACTCTGTATTCCACCAAATGTCATCCAGCGGTGATAAAACCTCTGACTGGCAGGAAGTGTGTCACGAAACTGTGGAGATGCATTAAAACACCTGAATCATTGGAACAATACTAATAATAATAATGATAAAGTTTATTTGTGTAGCACTTACCAAAACCAGCATACAAAGTGCTTTACAAAGAGCACAAAACAATAAAAGATATAAAAATGGAATTTAAGATCACTTAACAAGAATAAAACAGGCAAGCAAAAAATAAAAACACGGGGATTAAAACAGAAAAACAATAGATGATAAAAACTGTGAAACTGACTGGAAAACAAGTGCAAAATTTTAAGAGCAAAATCAATAACAAGACAATCAGGAGTTGGCGATATATCTTGCGTTCCTGCATCTACTTTCTGGCTAAACGTCAGTTTTGTTGTCAGACCCTTAGACTCAAATAGAAAGAGCTTCTTCTAGCATCGCCATTTTCCACTGATGTTCAACAGTCATACTGGGAGAAATCCATTGTAGAAGAGGCACAGATATCAGTTTGTCCACTGACAGTAGACCAGAATGCAATGCAGTGGCTGTTGTGTTTTGAGTAAGGGATGCAACACTTCCTTTTTTGCGACTGGAAAAACTCGCTCTCTTGCTCATGCTGTCACCATCACAGTCCTGTACCTATCATTATTTCTCTCTCCACCTGCACATATAACCCCGCTTGAGTACAAGTCTACGCACATTCTCTGAGGGTTGTTGAAAGTCCTTCTGGGAAATGAAGGAACGAAATCACTAACTGTAGTATAAATAGATGAGGCAGTTTGAGGGAGATTGGACACAGTAAATAGGTAAATTGAAACACTTGAGCACAAAATAACTCCTGCAATTCAGCGAACATCACAGACTGATGATACATAAGAGCACAAGAGTATCTCAGGATGGAAATTTCCTTTAAATGCATAGGCAGCTTGAAAGCTCCCCATGTGCACCGTAACTGATGCTAAGAATGAAGCCAGGACACTTTCAGATGTAATGATGTATTTTGTGTCTGTAAAGGGAATTGAGTTTTGTTGTCTTTTTCCTTGACTTGTTTGCTAATCAACATGTCAGGTTTTAGAAATACTTGACTGACTGCTTTAAACTGAGTTTTATGTGTTTGTGTATTCAGTTGCTAGTCATGTTTATAGGTACATTCCTCCTCATGGGGTAGTGAGTGACCTTGAGAGTGTTTTCTGTCACCCACAGGAGAAAAAAAAAACATGGTTATAGGTTGCTGATATGAACATAATAGTTTTACTTTGCTTAACTGTCACTGAAATCACATCTTTTCTGTCACAAAACAGTGCAGTTTCTGCAGTTCAGAGCTGATTGTAGGCTGAGTTTGAATCCGTAGTAAATACCACTTTACCCTATGCCCTTCATGGGTCTAATTTTAAGAAATATCTCCCAGGGAGCAACTCTTAGCTGTGGAAAAACAAAATCTTACTGTTTTTAATCATATTTAGCCTCAGAAACCGTGGTGAAAATTTCTCCTCTCCTCCCGCAGAGCACCCTCTTGAGGTCGGTAAATACTTTATGGAGTTCTTGTGCCATTTACTTAAGTGCGATAATATGAGCTCAAGACAATCAGATTATTCCCCCGCGCTTGAGGCATTTGCATTGGGCTCATATTTGCAAAGTTGTCCAAGATGTTGATTTAAAAGTGCTCATGTAAATCCACGCAGAATCCTCTCATTTTACTCCTTTGCACGGACTAGAGCAGCACGGCATCATCCTATCTTTGGTCCAGGTTAAATGTACGTAGTGAGTAATATTTTGTTCCTCTCTTCCGTCTCCTCAGGGCATGACCATCAAGCCTCTAGTGGAGCTGCTGGCTGTGAAGAAGAAGCAGGAGGCCAAGCGCTCCATTAATGAGGAGATCCACACTCAGGTACCGACACTCACCTTTGACCCTCTTCAGTCTTCACTGTCTTTTAACCCGGTAGGAGCCAAATCTGCAAAGGGCGCTCAAGTACCATCGTAATGGCTGATGCTTTCTGCTGTAAAATTGATGAGACTACCAGTGCTGTCTCGCACAGCAAATTATGAAGGATGAAATTCATGCTTGGGAGCTGATAAATCAAATGCCAAAATGGTTGTAAATATTATGAGTCGCTCCAGAGGACATGATCTATATAAAATGTCAAGAATATTGAGGTATGTACAGTAACAACTGCTGACAAATCCCTCCACTTCCACCGTCACCGAATGACCTTGTCATCGCCCAGCATTGCACCCTCCCTTTTGTTCATATTTACTTAACGTTTTCTAGATGCAAACACACACAGAAAATATTCATATAGGAAAATACAGCGGTTGAACTAACAATTTTATTCATGCATAAATTGCCTCTGTCATAGTGTGACACATTCTTTAAATTATATTTAGAAACTGGCAACAGAAGCCATTTGACTTGATATCAAATTTTGATTGTTGCTTCCCCCTGCTGGATGCATGTGGGATTTAGTGTCAAACATCCAGTGCTGCCATAGTGAATGTCAAGCCATGGATTTCCAACTCTTTAAGGTTGATGTCTTCATTACTCTGCAATCATATTCCCTAATAGAGTCTTGGTTTCCAGGCTTGTTAGTTAAATATATATATAACATACACACACACACACACATACATACACACAGCTTCTGATATCTGCTCTCTGCTCTGCTTCTTATTCACATTCATGAGTGACCAGCATAGTCGCAATCCCTGAGTGGCTTTTAAGCTATTAATACATCCTAGATAAGCACATATACGTGCGCACAGTCACACGCCTGCAGGTACACACACACACACACATGCAGACACACGTACTCACCGTGTGTGTCTCTCTGGGGCTTTTTGGTGAGTCACCAGTGCTCCAGGCTACAGAGGCAGGCTGTCCTAATGGCTTGTCCTCTACTGTAAAGCACCAGTTATTAGAGTCAACAGAGCTGGCTAAGGGCGCATTCAGACTGTGCTACAGTGGAGGGATTTATCCAAATGGAGTGCCATTCGGTCCTCTGGCATACTGACTGTTGGAAAAAAAAAAAAAAAAGAACAGTTCTGTGTATCTGTGAAACTACCTCGCTTTTATTTTCCACACTCCATTTCCCCCTGAGTAGCTTTATTTGTCTAAGAGCAACTTATTAAAAAAGGGATG
>OMKZ01015524.1:0-11066 GCA_900302535.1 Neoniphon sammara | reverse complement strand
AAAAATTTTTAAAAAAAAGGGGGTTTTTTTTTTTTTTTTTTTTTTTTTTTTTTTAGCCTTTTGACCCACCACCCCCACCTCCAGAGCGCTGGCCAGTTTCACTATGAATCAGTCATGTCTGGCCGAGTAAAAGCAAATTCTGTAGCTGTGCTTAATGGCTTGTTGCCACAGGAATGACAATTGTCAAATTGTGAGCTGTAGCTGCAAGCAGACTACCAGGACAGGGACTGGGCTGGCTGCAGACTGAACAACAAATCCCTCTATAAATTCCCCAGGTTGTCTGGGTAGACATGCAGCCATACTGTTCAATGAATCTGGCTTCTGCTGGTATTCTCTGATAAAATCCATTTTGAAGCTCTGTGCCCGTTGATGCTCACAGTGGCAGTATCACCTCAGAGGCTATTCTTCACTGTTATGAATGGGTACAGCGGTGAAGCAAAAGTTATGAAGTGCAGCCAAGTAATGTCGGCAGCACCAAAGTGCCCATAATTATAGTCGTCAACGCCCTCTGTGGTGTTACAGCTTTTACACATTCACCAACAGCACACAAAACAGTGGACAAGCAAGCTTCCCAAAAAGGCAAAAGGAAAAACTAATAGATAATAGGAAGGGAAGCCACTGTAATGTGCAAAATATTTATTACAGCTTTAAAATGTGCACCTTTTAAAGCATTTATAGGCTTGTACAGACAGCAAAACAAACACAAAAGCTTAAATATGGGATGGATTACCCTTGTGCATGTACATTACTTATCCGCAACTTTTATTTGAATGAAAAAAAAAGTTTAAAAGTATTAAATTTAACTCTTTGATACCCGCAGACAGCTCGTCTATACGCTTTTCACCTGCGCCCGCTGTGGTCCACATATGAAAAGAGTCTGGTGTTACCTGGCCTGGGTGGCAGGTCACAAGCCAGACTCTTTTCAGTTGTGGTTCGTTGGATTGAACTCCATCCAATCTGTGGAATCTCTCACTGCCTTCAAGAAATGCCTAAAACCCAACTCTTACATGAACACCACCTGAACTGCTGAATCTCAAGACTGCTGACTTGTCACCTACAGTTATGATTTTGTTTTTGGAATAATATAGTCCTTATGGCTTTAATGTTATTTGTGCTCTTATCTTAATTGTTGCGCTTATCTTGCTCGGTATTGTTAGCACTTACTAGCACTTGATTGTCTCTTGATTATTGCACTTTGTAACCCTCCCCCATTTATTTATTTAAAAAAAAAAATCCCTCTCCTATCTGGACTTCCTGCTTCACCTCCTGTATCTACAAGCCAAGCCGTGGGACTTAAATTGGATTTGCCTCTTTAGCTGCACTCTTGATTTGTTTCTGCGTCTCACTTGTAAGTCGCTTTGGGTAAAAGCGTCTGCCAAATGACTAAATGTAAATGTTTATGACATATTTGCTTCTCAAGAGGAATATATGCACAAGAATAAAAAAAAGGAGAAAACAAGAAATGTCTCTAATGAGATTAGCATTGCAGTAGCATTGCAACCAGTAGAACACCATTCTTTATGGGAATCCTGAGCACAGCAGGACTCTGTCTTTGACCAGTCAACTTGTTTAGTTAAAGTTATCCCAGTACTTAATGTATAAATACAAACTGAAATCTGCTTTAGTCCATACATCTTTGCCTATATGTTGGTGTTTCCATACATGGGACCCAGAATGACAAAGAATTAGCTCGTTCTCAGGCATATGACATGTTTGTTGTCATCTGTGCCTGCTTTATGAGTAAACAAAACGAGTCCTCAGAGCTGGCAAAGGGCCATAATGAGAGAGTAAATCAAATCTGGACTTTGCTTAGTCTGCGTCTGTTCAACCACAATTTTCTGTCTCTTTTCTTCCTCAGTTCCTGGACCACCTACTGACTGGAATTGAGGACATCTGTGGACACTACGGCCACCACCACTGGAAGGACAAGTATGCATTTTAAACAGTGATTCAGCACTGCAGTTTGGAGTCATCCTGAATAGTCTGCCTGTAAATTTAAAGATTCACTGTGACTCACTATCGGTCCACTCCTCTTCTTCCACTGTCTCTCTTTTTCTTTTTTCTTTTTCTCTGCTGTTATCTTTTCCCTCTCCCTCCTTATTTCTCTCCTTGCAGGCTGAATCGCTTCAACAAGAAGTACATCAAGAAGTGCCTGATAGCGGGCGAACGCTCCAAGGAGCCCCAGCTCATCGCCTTCTACCACAAAATGGAGATGAAGCAGGCCATTGAGCTGGTGGAAAGCGGAGGGGGTGTCAAGCTGCCGCCCGCCATGCCCTCCACTGTCTCCATGCAGTGAGTAGCCACATGCTGTCTTCAGGGTATCTGCCGGTCCTTCCAAAGTCTGAAAAGTCTTGAACAGTAGGAAAGGCCTTGAACAGTATGAAAATTAGGGCTGGGTAGTGATGAGGGTCTCATGGTACAATACATATCTCAATACATGGGTCACGATAACATTTGTTTCATGATACATTGCAGAGAATTGAAAGAAAATTTACAAAGAGAGCTTTAACTACAACTTACTGCATATCACCTAGGTAATATAAAGTGTAATAAATCAGGTGATAAATAAACTCAAAACAATTTAATTCATAATAAACTATTCCAGTTTATTAAAACAGAATTAGCACACACTAAAAATGCATGTCCTAACATCATATGAAAATAAAGTGCATAAACGATACATATGGATACGAGGGGCCAGAGAATTGATACAGAATTGCAAAAAATAGACTCAGCTGCATCTTTTTATTTAGGTATATTGAAAATGTCTTAATGCAGTAGAAATCTTAAGTAGAAATCTTAATTTTTCACAGTGTTTTTCCAGATTTATTTCCAGTTAAATTTTATTTTGATGTAGCTCTAATATAAGACAGTGGTACTGACAGATTCCCAACATTCTGATATTTAGGTCAACATAACTCTCAGTGGAGCTGGCAGTAGTGTTAGTTTTATTTTCATATGTTGCATTACAGTTTCTTTTATTACGTTGTATTGCATCACCTACACTTACTGTTCGTCACATTAAGTTTGACCCATATGCATGTCTACTCTTAGTTTAATACAGAGCAGGGTTAATACAGTACTCAACATTTTTGGGTTTCATTGCATACACTTTTAGAAACACAGTTGGAGATCATGTTCCTCAATATTTAATTCCTTGGTATCTTTTTTTTTATGTTTCTTCGCTCAACTGGTGTGTAACTGGTATTATTTACATAGTGCTCACCAACATCTTTCCAACTTTGTCAACATAACCTTTTCTCCCATTGTGCATCTACCAAGAGTAAGGTGTCTTTTTCTACTGGCATACCATGGTCTGGTATGCTGGTATGATGTAACCTCTAAACATGAGTTAATTTAAGCAACTTTAAAGGCCTCATTATTTTTTTCTCATCTGCATTATCAAGCAGTGAGTGATGAATAGCTCAAATTAAGCCATGGCCTAAAATGTATGAGTCATTGTTTACAAAAATGTAAGCAAAAGCTGCAGACACTCAGTCCAGATAGTGTGGGAGGCTTCCTCAGTACTCTGTCAGTGATGTTTTGCCATGATTACAACAATCAGTTTACTCTCCAGCTCAATCACAGCACAAATTACTGTTTTCTCTTTTCCGTCTGCCTCTTATGAACACGGAAATGTGGGAAACAAGATTTCAATAATTCGATGATTAGCATAATAGGAATGCCGCGCATGATTTCAGAGAAGCCAAGTGTTCTCCTAAATGCACTGAGAAATATGTGGGTGATATATTGACTTTTGATGCATTCTGTATAATGCCTCTATTTTATTTGCATTCATTTATAGTCTTAAGTCTTGAGATTCAGGATGTTTTTTCTGCATCTCACCTAGGAACATCCAGCCCAAAAAGCCCCCGCCCCCCCCGCCTGCAGAGAGGGCTCTGCCCCAGCTGTCCAAAGGCCGAGAGGAAGAGATCAGGAAGATCCTCAGGAGTAACCTGCAGAGGACACGCCAGAGGGTAAATGAACTCCCATATTAGCTACTGTGAAACTGTATTGGTTTGCACTGATTGAGGGGGTGTCACTATATTGACTAGCATTGATTCAGTCAGTAACACCACTGCTATATTAGCTAATATTGTATTGACTGGTAGATCTGAAGCAGTCGCTCTATACATGCAATAACAAATACTATTGTAGTGTGTATTGATACACCGGCGGTAGTTAAGAGTATTGTGGTCATTAAGGCCTGAATGAATAATTGTGGTATATCAAACATTGTGGTAATAAAGCTTACAGCCAGCTAAGCTTAGGCTATTATCCAGTAATATCAAATAGTGTGGTATTTTAGGTCATATGCAATATTCTCTCTTTTTTGAAATGTTGGGACTGCGGGGCGGGGGGTGTTGAATTTTGCAATATTTTGACAGGACAATATTGTGATATAAAATTTTGGATACCACCCAAGCCTGCCACACACAAAAATTCCTCTCTGTGCTTTACTTTTGTCATTATTTCTGTGGTTGCTTGACGTGACTCAGCACACCCCCACACTAGGATTTTATTCATTGACTTCTCCTAATTGTGTATGTGTGTGTGTGTACTTTTAAATGTGCATTATTTATTGTTGATTCTTTTCATTTGTAGTCCTATTCTGTGTGTGTGTGTGTGTGTGTGTGTGTGTGTCTGTGTTTAAATTTGTTTTAAATGTGCTTTATTCATTGTTGAGCCTTGTTAAAGGAACATTTGTTACCTTGTGACAGACAACATCTATCTATCCATCTGTCTGTCTGTCTGTCTGTCTTTCTTAGTCAACATTTTTTTGTGCATGCTCATCACAAGTTGAGTATTTTATAGCGACTCTCTGTCCTCTCTCAGCTGCGCTCCTACAACAGACACACTCTGGTGGCAGATCCGTACGAGGACGGCCTAAATGACTTCCTCATCAAGAAGCAGAAGATGATCGAGCTGGAGAAGAAGGTATGATTGATTACCTGTCTGAGCGAGGGCAGAAGCTCTTTAAACTCAATTTCAGATATCTGTTTTCTTCAGTGTTAAAGACAACAGGTCACTATACGATCGAGCAAAAGCTCATTTTGAACCTTAGCCAGCACCAAATAGCAATTGTGCAGCTGTTGAAGATAAAATTGACATTTTTTGGTGTTCAGCCGGCACACTTATGGGATTTGGCCAATAGCAAGTGCATTAGTAGAATACAGTGTAAGCTTAAATCCATGTGTCACTAACATTTTAAACTAAAGCACTCAGTAGACACACAGAGTGCATCCCAGGAGACAAAATGCGCCCCAGAAAACAGACAGAGAGCAGCATGATCAAACAATTCAGCCAAAACTATGATTTGTTTTCTAATTAGAGTCCTCCTTCAGACTCCTAAATTCATTTGCACGGTGCAATTAGGGACTGATTCATTTGTTCAGTTGAGTTGCCCTACCGCAAACTTCCATTTAATCAGACTGAAATTACCCAATGAAGATAGACTAATGATCTGGGTAAATGGAATGTGCTAGAAGCCACTGTAGACTCACTTCTGCTCAGACTTACAAACCAACATGTAATTTGAATTTTAAAGGACCACTTTACTGATATTTATCTCTGTGTCATCGTAGTAATTCGGTGAAGTGGTCTTTTAAAATCATTTGATAGTTATCTTTGAGCTCACCCTTAATCAATGTTGAATCATTGAAACTGTGTCAGCTGAGATGCTGTAATTCAGTGAAATGAGGTGCAAAGTGTAATCTTTAAATCAAAGTTTTGTACATGAATGGTAGCAGAAGGTTTATGAAATATTAGGACCTGTTTGCACAGTGGTCACTGACAAACTTATTGCTGTTTAGAGATGAGCGAGATTGAGCAACTACATGACTAAATGTTAGAGGTTATTTTTTGACTTTATTATTATTATTATTTTGGCCCACGTTTAATTAAAAATTCGCGGTTTTACTGATAGTGAAATGTGACCTTGATATACAGCCTGATTTTTCCTTGACTTACACAGTGGGGCTCTGTAATGATACTCTGTTTTCCAATATATTTGCCTTTTGCAATATGTGACCAAGCTTTTCAAATGGCTATTCCTGCACATACAGTCTTTTTCTGATCATGTTAGACCTTAGATTTAAGTGGGACTTATTATCTGAAAAATCCCAGTTTTAGACTAGTTGTTGACACAGTGAAATTAGTTGAAATGAACATCCCTACTGCTGTTACATTCTGGTAATGTGTGATTGGCTGAATCATGCCCAAGCCAGGGTTCAACATGTTCCTGTGTGTTCCTAGATAACAGAGATGAATAACTACCTGACAGTACCATCTGCTCCTCCTGACTCCCCGACCATCTCCAGAGCCAGACTGGCCTCAGGTAAACACACCCATTCCAGCCACAGCCACATGCAAACAGTGACAGACAGCACCATTTTACCGTGAGGCAGCACATTAAGCAATGGGATAAATCATCATTTCACTGAGGGGTTTACAGGGACTGGCTCACAAGTCACTGTTCACAGAACCGAGGCCAGCACCAGTCAATAAAAACTGTAGGATGCACTGCTACTGCTGTTGTCCTAGCTGCAGCAATGTTCCACTCTGATATTTCCCCTGTGATGGAAATATGTTTGCATGTGCCAGCCGGCATGTAAACCAGTGTGTGGTTTCATTTTAGGCAGCGATACAGATTTCAAACCTGCTCAGAAGCAGAAAGGGGACAGAATCAGTCCAGGTATGTAGTGAGTGTAGAGAAGATGCGTTTTAAGTTGTGGTCTCTCAAATGACTGCTACAGCTACAGTCCTAACATGCATGCATCATTCTTGTTGCTTATTAACATTTATAAATAATGCATTATGCATGAGGTCATCTCATATGGTTGACAGGACAGGCTTAGAGAAAGAGTTACTGCACTTTGTTAAAAAGCGTTAGTGCAAGGTGTTACTCGTGGGGACCATTTTATGTTTTGTTAAGTAACATCCTACTGAATGTGCTACAGTGTGACCGCATGTGTGAAGACAAATCATTATGGCTTGCTTTGCATTCTTTCCATTGTGGTGTGAAATGTTTGAAAAGGCAGTAAAGCCTGCAGTTGTTCAGTTTGTACTGTAAAGGTACAAGGGCATCTTTGTTGTGAATGTTGTGTGACTGTGTTCCCCCTTCCCTGTATGTTTGTGCACGCTGATGGAATGACTGTCTTGTGCTTGACTGGGCATAGATCCCTTTCAGTGAGTCCAGTTAAAGGTTATTAAATGTATTGTACCCTCGGCCTGTCTGCCTAGACCCCCAAGCCTACAGTGTGAAGCCCGTGTCAGACAGCGTGCCCACCATCCAGGTGGACCTGGCCTCTCCTCAGTCCCCAGACTCCGTCAACCTGATGGATGAGTTCAGAAGTGCTGGCCAGCGGCAGCAGGAGGGGGAAGACCGGGGCCTGATGATGAAGCCTCCCTCACAGGCAAAAGGACCTAAGAACCCCGAGGACGCAGAGGGAGGCAAGGACCAGCAGAGGCTGATGAGGTGCCTGAGCGACCCGGGTCCCAGCGCTGATGAGGATGAGGACGAACCCTTCCTGCCCTAGGATTGCTCCTCCCATCAGGCCAGGCAAAGAGGGGTCGGGGCGCATAACCTTCCCTTCAAAATGTGCTTGTAGAGGAGAGAGGGTCACTGCTCTAAGTTATCGTTTTGGTTCAGAAACCAAACAAGCCAAAACTGCAAAAGGAGCATAAATAGTCTGTTGTGTACAAACCAAAAACAAAGAGCAAAAGGAGATTCCTTAAGAAGAAAAAAGAGCCATCACTTTATTATTGTCATTGCTCTTTATTTTTTTAAACAGGATTGGGCAAGCAGTTGCTGCTGTCTAGGAGATTTTGGTTTTCACGGCTGAGAGAGTCTGATATACCCGGGATAGAACTATGCATTACCAAAGGTTTGGACTGTTTTAGTGTCAGACATTGTCTTTCATCTTTATTTTTGTGTCAGACAGTGTCTTTCATGCTTATTTTACTGTCGGACAATGTCTCATTTTTAATGGGGTCATGCTTGTCGATTTCATTGGTATGTTTATGTTTTTATAATCATTTCTGTCTTTAAAGCTACATTCTGTAAGATGTGCACATCATATATGGCAGGGCCTGTGTCTGTAATGTCATCAACATAGTGAATGAATCCAATCAAATTTTGATCACTTAAAACACTTTCTTCAAAGCCAATGTTTCACTGAAACTGTTATAAGATTTACAGTGTACAAACTTTTGTTCAATCACTTGAAATCACTGAATATTCAAACTTACACACGACGTAGCTTATTCAAAGTGGTTTGCCTTATTTTATGTCTTTTTAATTGGTGCATTTTATTTTGAATTGAAATACACCTTTTAATTTCAGGGGTACTAATGTCTGTCTGTGACCTGATGCCTGTCAGGCGGTTTAGGGGTTTTACTTGGATGTATCCACTGTTCATTGGATGTAGGAAAAGCTGGATGTATTCAGTCACTGTCCAAATCACTGTGTAGAGGAACGCTCATCTTTACAGTGCAGTCTGGTCTGTGGAGACCTGTGGCCTTGCCCTGTGGAATCAGTCGAGTGTGGACTTGAAATTCCTCAATGCTCTACGAGAGAGTTTTCTGACCTTATCACTCGACAATCCGACTTAAAAAAGAAAAAAAAGTGCCGCAAAGCTGAGTGGTCTGTTGTGTATCAAGCCATAGGCGGTGATGCCACACACAGATGTTTTGATGTCAGTGATCGCACTCGATTCCCCATCCCAGTTATCTGAAAGTTGCATTGGATATTGTTTCAAGTCACGTCTTCTTCGCCTTGTGTGTAGATGTTTTGTTTGTTTTTACCTCAGTTTAGAACTCCCTTTAAAAAAACCTTCAAGTAAGGTTTGGGTAATTATCTCTGAATGATTTCTTTCTCTTTGTAGCCTTGCACATTGTTGCTAGACCCAATCTAATTGTCATACCATTGATTGTGTTGATTCAGAGCTCTCCCTGTTTTTAACTTTCACACCACACACTCTGTTTTTTCACATGGAGTGATTTGATCTGAAGTGGACCTAAACAATCGTACGCTCATCTTCTTAAACACACACCCATTTGCATTCTCCAGGTTTTCGCCTGCCGTTTCAAGCCCTGAATCACAGCATTTTTAGGGACAGGACAGTTGAAGGAGAGCTTGTACAGGAATCCATCTATGCCTCTTAATATTTCTCAAAGCCAAGACTATAGGCATGCCTTGGCAACAAAGCAATTCTATGCATTATAGAGGTGTAAAATATGTGTTACTGATTATAATACATATACTATATTTATTATTAATACCCTTTAAAACCGAAGTCTTGTAATCTTGTAAACGTGAAAAACAGAGGCGAACTCCCTCTGCTAATGTTGAGGCTGAAATCCAACCCGGGCGTTAAGATAAAAAGGTCATAAAACCTTGAACATCCCTGAGCTGGAGGGAAACATTGTTATCAGCACACACATAAACGTAGTCCAGAGTTTTATTAATTCTCCAACACTGAGAAATTCCCCACTGCACCGTATATGATTCTACAGTGTGTAGGATAGTCAGCATCAAATAAATTGCTTGTCTTTTACATACAGCCTCTGGGCGAATTGGAATATTACATCAATATGTTATGTCCTGTGATGATTTCCTGCTTATTATCCATTTGAATATCTCAAGGAAACGCCCTACCATGTTGTATTTCATTTGTTGTACATTCAGAACAGTGAAGTGCCGCACAGCCAATACGGATTAGATTGTAAATCAACATGTATTTCTCCCACCTTGGTCCATCAGCCTTTACCTACAACAGCAAGGGTGTGTTTTCTCTGTGCAGAGCATGCAGTGAGCTTTGCTATGGAGAGGCCACTGAAACACAATAGGACTGTTCCAGTTTTCTGGCTGTTTTTTAAAATGACCATTGACCCTGTCCTGATCCTCTGAAGGTATCACCTTGTGTCCAGAGAGCTCCCATTACAGCTGAGGGGAAAGAGCACCACAGTCTTGTTCATTTTTCTCATTTCATACTCTCTTTGGCTTCTCTAAAGGCTTGCTATGGGTTGCAGTGTAATAGGAGTAAGTATAATAGGAATGTAAGGGAAAAAAAACTTTGCGTGCACATATGCTCCTGTACATTAGGTGTGGATGTTTGTTCAAATCTTAGTGTGTTTAGTGTTAAGAGGATTCGGCCTCCATGTGTTCTCCAACTAAGTGACACACTCCTACTCCCCCACCTTTTTTGAAATGAAGGATAATTGTAGGCTGAGAAATGGGAAGGTCAGACATAAACCATCTCATTTTCTTGGCCAGACCAAATTGAATTTACACGCTGAAATGTCAATACGTGTGACGGATTGTTTTTGAGCGTTGGACTATGCTGAAAATGTCAGCAAGGACAAGACAGGAGGGCTGCTTAAAACCAAGGATTTACCGGACAAATGATGGGTGGCACTTCTCCCCCGTCCTCACATCCTCCTTTTACCGTTGCTTAAAGGACACTGATATTTACGTGGAGCATTAAATTTACAAGGTTCTAAAATGGGGTATAAACTGCAGCTAGCTTAGCAAGCCTAGCCTTGAGAGCTTGGTGCGCACCTGTGAACGGCTGCTTTATGCAGTGCTGTTGGGAATACTTCAATATCACCGTTCCAGATGGTGTATGATTTAGCATCCATTTAACAGCAGTTTATGTTGCACTCTTAAAAGATGCCCCCTTAACACTACTATTCTGCAGAGATTTTGAAAGTAGGTTTCAGGAAGGCTGCAGAAGATGTAATGCACTTCTAAACCTGCTCCCAAGTGTGAATATATGTATCTGTATGAATGCAAAGCAGGGTAGCGCTCAAATAGAGCATACATACTCAGCAGGCGTGTTATATCCAATGGACCAGTGGGTTTAACGCTACTCAGGGATGTGATCAGGCATACAAAAACAAAAAAAAAAGAAAAAAGAAAGAGAACAAAAATCTCTTACTAAAAATAAATAGGAGGTACTTTTACAAAAAAAAAAATCTGGAAACAAGAAATCACATCCTTAATTACTTCAAACTATTCCAAAGGCTTTATTTTCCCATAAAAAACAAAAGATACAAAGATATAT
>OMKZ01015523.1:8497-16950 GCA_900302535.1 Neoniphon sammara | reverse complement strand
GCTGTGAGTGTGATGTCGATTACAGAGTTGTGTTAGAGGGCATGTGCATGTTTGTCTCAGAGATAATGTGTGTGTTTGCCTGTGTGTCTCTATGTGAGTGCGTGTGTCTCTCCAAAGTGTGTGTGTGTGTGTGTGTGCGCGCGCATGTGTGTTTGTGTGTGCGGCTCCTCCAGTGCCTGTATATCGAGCTTTAAGCCAGGGCTTTTCTCTTACGCAATCTCCGTGATTCGCCTGGAGCATCTCTGCATTCTATGTTGCATTCCAGTACTGCTTAATTGGCTAGCAGGGTGATATCAATTGCTCAAGATCTATTGAGCGTGCCAGTGAAATGAATCGGACACACACACACACACACACACACACATGCACACACATACGTACACAAGCATACAAACCCAGAGATACTCACACAGCTAAAAAGAAGTGGATTGAGTTTGTCCTTGTTGTACCTCAGCTGTACCCTCTAATGAGTTGTCACTGTATGTAAATTTGTTGTTGTTATGGTGTGCGTCTGAGGCAAGGTCTCTCACCGCCTACTATGATCTCTCATAATCATCGGGACATTGTTCCTCCATTTGCAATTCAAATCAACATGTTTATCTGATTAAGAGGGTGCAAGAGGCACAATTTCTGACAGAGGAATCAGCCCGCTGCACAGTGTGTGTCTGTGTGTGACATGCTTTGTATAATCTTTCTATGCGCCGGTGCCTGGCACAGTCACACAGTCTTCCTGAGACTTAACAGTTTAGCCTAGCCTCATTATCTCAAATAAGAAAACTTTCCTTTAACCATAATTTGAAATTTCCAAGTCTTTTTTTTTCACCATTGCTGCTCTTCTGTGTCTTCGTAAGGGATAAGGTTTAAATTCATGGGGAAACATTCCCAGCACCAGGTTGTGAAAACTAAGGGATGTGCCTTTAATTCAATGTGTTACTGACACTGTGGGTGGCTAAATGGGATGCCCCTAGAGTTCGTCTGATATAGAATCAGATTAGCCTTTTCTCATCTCATTAAGCGCACCAGGCCAGTCGACATAGACATCAGTCTGGTTGCACCTTCAGGACCGTGCAGGGCAAGTCAGGTTGCCTGCTCCTCAATGTAATTCAGTTTTCACCTCTAAAACAAAATGAAGGCATTTTTTACACCCCGTTGCAAACATAAGTGATCCCACATTTAGTTTTAAGTGAGCATGCACTTTTTTCTTTTCTTTTTTTATTATTTTTTATAATATATGTTTTAGCTGGCCCTGACGCTGGCAAGCCCCATTAAGCCAAAGCCCGCTGTGTTAAAGTGGCTAATGGCTGTGGCTGATCCACCCAGAGGAGGAAAACACCCCGCTCATTCTCACACCTCAACCTCAACTGAGGCGCTTCAGACATCAGGGTGAAAATACTTGGCAACTTTCCGGTCAACGCAGAAAGATGAGGCTCCCAGCAACAGGATGGGAAATAAGACAAAGAGTCTACAGTCTATTCAAATGTCTCCTGGTAACAAAATGTTCTTGCGTGCAGCAAAGCTGAAATATCTCCTTTGGGACTTTTGCCATCAAAGCTGTTGAGACAGTTGCTGGGTATCACTGCTTCAAGAGCCATGACATAATAATGATAATGACAACGATCAAATTATAATTTTATTCTGTAAATCCCACTGTGTAATCCACATGCAGCCTATTTGTAGCCTTTTGTTCATAAAAGCAACATTGCTGTGCCAGCTGTGTTAAAGAGCTACTGAGAGATGCTAATTCTGTTAAAATCAACACATTATAGTTGCCATTTCCTGGTCGGGGTTTACCTGAGGCCAGTCCAATGTCTGTGTGTGTGTGTGTGTGTGTGTGTGTGTGTGTGTCCAGGGTGGTAAATTTATCATGCACCAAGACAGGTGAGTCGGGGCTAGGAAACAAGGTCTAGCTTTTAATTGCACTGCCATTTCTCCCTTCCGCCCTCTCCTCCTCTGTCTAAATTGCTCTATCCCTCCCATTTTTTTTTCTCTGTCTATCGCTCCTTTGCACTCTCTACATTTTCAATAAATCTCCCCGACTCTCTCCTTCCCTCATTCTCCCTCTGGCTCTTCCTCACTCTTGTCTCCTGTCTTTTCTCTCGTTTTTTAAATCCAATCAACAAAAATCCTCCATGCCATGTTCCCTTTCCTTCACCTCTGTCTCACCCCTCCCTCCAAACGATTATTCTTCTCCCACTCCTTCTCCTTCTCTATTGACCAATTCTTCTTTATTTCCCTTATCATTTTACCCTTTATTATCTTATTTCTTTACTTCTCTATAACTTGTCCTTCCCTGTCTCCCCCTCTCTCTGCGGGTTTTCCTTCCCTTGACTATCTCTTTATCTTTCCATCCCTTATTTTACTCTCAGTGGTTTTATCATCTCAGCACATGCCTCTTCCTCTCCCCTTGTCTTTTTTCCTTTTCTTCATTCAACCCACCCAATCTCTTCTCTTTACCGTCTGTCTCCTTCGTGCGATCCCTCTCTCTCCTCTCCTGATTACAAGTATGTTTGATAAAGAAAAAAGAAAAAAAACCCTTCCTCTCCACTAGCAAATTCTCAGGGGAGTAATGTGTGTGCCTGCACGCGTGCAAACTCTCAAAGCTGTCCCCTCTGCGCGTGTGTGCAGGTTGCAGAATGAAAATGGATGGATCTGATCCTCCGCCACAATCAGACTGTCTTGGATTACAGCCAGACACACAACCACACTGCACTCTCCCCTTTCAGTCTCATACAGCTCTTAAATATAGCCTGCTCCCATTCTCGTATGAATATTTTACCTTGCTAAAACTTGAAGTCATGACAATGCATTGGAGACAAAAATACTTGACCCAAACGTCCCTCTCCACAAAGCCCTTCATTTTTTCATAGCAAAGGGAATCAAAATCAGAATAGCCTTGTGCGCCTGGTGCAATAAATCGGTGGAAATTTTGACAGGAGCCTATCGACAGCTCACATGGTGACATTAGTGGATAAAACATGCCACACGAATAAACCACAAACCTGTTACTCTTGCATGTTTCAATCGGCAAATGTGTGCACATTTGCCTGCTATACCGATCACCTATGCATTAATATCAGCTGCTATCTGAGGTTTAATATGTGGTCATGCTCTATTCACTTATATTTGCATTTTAGGCCTTAAGCTGAGGCTCTTATTTAAAGTGAATTACAATGTGTGCAACTGTCAAATGAGCTTCGCCTCCTAGATCTTCAACTTCACAAGCAAGGGTCAGAAAGATTAAGAGCTCAGGAGGGCAGTAGCAGCGATTGTTGTTAATGGGCTTATTTGTATATGGCACTTTCAGAGTTTACACCCAGACTGTTTTCATAGTTCCTTTCATAGATGAGACTGCTACGACAGGGCTATCCATGTTTTATCATGGGAGCAAGTTTACAGTGATACAAATATAAAGTGACAAGTCGCGCAGCATCATTCCCTTAACAGTGTCCCACTAGCGTTGCGCACACACACACACACACACACACACACACATACACATTTATAGGAAGACACTGTGATATAGTGTATGCCATGGAGACTACCTCTGTCTTTCTCTATATCTATCTCGGATACATGCACAATCTCGCCGGTGGTGTTTGAAAGTCACACACTTCACACTCATTATTTGAAAACCCAACTCCCCATCATTGGGCCTGTAGTACATTTGTATAAAGGTGTAACTGTGTTCGTGTAGGTGTGTATGTGAGCTGTGTGCGTGATTCTCTGTGTGAGATGTGTATGGGATGCTGTAACTGTGTGTGTGAGCGCGTGCGTGCGCGTGCGTGTGTATGACAGCGCAGGATCTGAAAGTTATTCTAGTGGAATGTGTTCTCATTAGAACCCGTCAGAATCTATCCAGCTCGTTAGAGGAAGGACTGTGAGGTGGAGAGAGGGATGGCAGGATGGAGGGCGGAGGAGAGGAGGACAGGAGATGAGGCGGCATTTATCAGGGAGGAGAGAGGGATGAGGAGAGACAGCTCGAGGAAAGACGGTCACGAGGGGGAGATTTTCCCTGACGCCTTGTCGTTCAATATTACTGTTGTTGTTATAATCTGTAGCTGCATTAGACCCCAGCCATTGTGTTAGTTAGAGAATAGACCGGCCTACGTCAGTGAGCGCTGCTGGCTTTCTTACAGCCTGGTTGCTTATATCAGAGTATTTGCTTCATACTCAGTCATTGACTCAATTTGAATTATTCACTTCAAGTACACTGAAAATATACTGTTATTTACTATTTCATCACACTTCTTTTCTCGATTAAAACACTGTTACAAAAGTGCTTTACAAAGATAATGAAAGCAGAAAGACGGGCAATTTAATTAAAATAAAAGGCAAAAATAATTCAAACATTCTTGATAAAAGTCAATAAAAGTCAAAATAGTTATTGCAAAGCCAAATGAAGGATGAGTCATACGTGACAGAAATGAAGCAAGAACAATGGAGGCACAACCGGAGAGTGAAATAAAACAATTACAAAAATGCTTTTCTCTGTAAGTGAAGGTTTTAAAAGCGGCAATTTGAAAGATGATTCAGAAACCTTGGCACAGCCTGATGAATTCAGATGGGGGGGTCTGAGTTTGAAAGCTCAGTCACCTTTAGTTTCAAGCCTGGATCTGGGGACAGCTAGAGGGACGCTGGTTGAGGATCTCAGGCTGTGTTCAGGCTCGGAGAGTCAAATGGTCTGAGATGTAACTTAGGACAAGGACTTCCTGAGCCTTAAAAACAGTACAATCTTAAAACATCTTTAAACTTCTCAAATTTGCAAGAAATGTATGCTGGGTAGGTAGAATGAATTGGGTTTATATGGTGCCATTTTCTAGTCCTGGTTTAAAATCTAGCTGGTGGTGCAGATGGTGGAGGGAGCTCTTGCTTTTAACAGGAGCAGAGAGCGTTACAGTAGTCTAGCCATGATATGAGATAAAGGTACTGACTACCTATGCCAGATCAACCAAGAAGAAGCAACATCTGATTTTTGTTATGCTTTTTGGGTGCATGCAACATGACTACATAACCCTCTTCACTTGAGAGTCCAAACAGAATCAAGTACTCACAGGTTTCTACAGCAGCTGAAAATAGGCTGAGAGCTTTACCAAGTCTGTCCAGAATGTCCAGGTGGAGAACAACAAAGAGCCTCAGAGCGACCCATGGGAAACACAACAACTGACATGCTGGGCCACAGGAGGCATTGCCTATCACAACAGAAAATTTTCCATTGGAGAGATATTTAAAAGAAATTTAGTGCGGTATCAGTGGCCCAGTTTTTTCAAGTATTGATCGGAATGTTGTGATCAGCAGTGTCAAAAGCAGCGCCAAGGTTTAGCAGTGTTCAGACAGAGCAGTCAGCATCATGCAACATTACATCACTTCGCCAGCTGAAAATCACTCATACCAGTAATGCTTAGTGGAACAATAACATCACCGTATTATTTTTTTTAATTGTTATTGACTAAAAATAAATTGTATATTGAAAATCTATGTCTTGCTTTAATTACAGTGGTGTGTTACCACTTCACATTGTGTCAAATAATGCCTCTTAGCTTTTCTAAACCACTGCAAAGCACAGTCGCCCATGGCTCATTGATTAATTTTTATATTCCACATCCCCTGGCTCAATGACTAGGTGAAGGATATTTTCAAGCAATATTGTTGCTTGTATTGTTAATATGTCTGCCTCCTGTCTTCCGTCTGCTGACCTCCCAAGTGGCCAGTGACACGACCACGCATGGAATTTTTAAAATGTATTTATTTATTTATTTACTCATTCATACATTCATTTTAGGCTGTCTTTTTCCCTTTTCCCTCTTTTTTTTTAACACAAAAAGAAACAACACGTCCAGAGACGCGTCTGTCTGTAGCCATGACAACAACTGCTTCCTGCTTTACATGGTGGGTGACAAGGGGACCTCGGACATTACCCGTATTTTTATCCCCTAACCATCCTCAAGGAGTTCCCTTCGCAGCTGCGAGTGTGACTCCACGAGAAGAGAGTCACTCCAGAGTGAAGTGCAAGTGAGGAGGGACCGGTTTGGGAAAGGGCCGTCTCACTCATCTGGAGACTCCACCTCCCAATCATCGTTAGATGGCACACCTGCCCAAACTTCTTGAGAGCACAAGCAACCACAGGCAAACAGAGAGGGAGAACCAGGCAAAACAAAAGGTGATCAAAGTACAAGAATCCTAAGCAGGTTCTCCAGAAAAAGAGGCTTTTCAGAAGAATCTTTTTCACACGTGCCTCTCTTCCCACCATGAATCTGTGCTTAAGGAACATCTGTCCCCTCTAAAATGACGGAGCCTTTCATGACAAAACATTTTGTTGGTGTCTTAATTTATTTATTTATTTATGTATTTATGACAAAAACCCAGAGGTGATCTCATTTGACCCACATAACAAACATGTCTATTCACACCCACAAGCACATTCATTCCCCTGCATTGAATTCAACTGTGCAGACCTTTTATAGAGTAGTCAAGAAATGTGAAATATAGGCTGAAAGAACAACCAAGGAGATTAACACCGAATCTGATGCCCTTTGAATATAAGGCCATAAAACAAATTGCAGAAGACAAGGATCTGATTGTGCGACAACCTGACAAAGGGGGATGGTTTGCTGTCATTCAGAAGCAGCAGTATTGTATGCATGAGTTACAAAGGCAACAATGTACTGAGAATTTCCACTGTGAACTGAGCTCGGGTCACAGTTTTCAGTTCCAGCTGGTGTTTGACATTGTTCTAAATGATGATTTAACCAAGAGAACCGTCACAAAACAGGACTTTGACTTTCTGACAAACAAACATCCCATGAGACCGGTGATCTGTACATTACCAAAGATACCCCCAGTCGCCCCCTGCTCACCTCTACACATCTGAAACTCAAAAAGGGTCCATAAATAGAAAAGTCTAATTTTTATCTCCACCAGGAGTTCATGCATTTGGTCCGGTGCGTCTGTGTGTCTGTCCCTCTGTCCGCAGCTATTCTCTCAGACAACAAGGTCGACCAGCCTCAAATATTTGGTGCACAGTTGTGACTGTATAAGAAAGAACCTCTTGCGATGTGATTGAAGTGATTCAAAAACTGAGAAATGTTTGCTGTCACCACTACTTCCAGTCCCTTACCCCATTGATAGTCTAGCTTGCTCAACCACGCGCTCTCTCCGGCTTCACTCTGTGCCAGTGCCCCATACAGGAGAACTATTACCCTATTCAGTCCTATTCTACCTCAATAAAGGACAGGAACAAACTCGTGCCACTGAAAGTTCATCAGCTCATGGAGATAGTACTAGTGAGAGCATTTACTACATGCAAATAATCCCCATTCTATTCATCTGAAATATGGCCTCCTGTATAGCCAGCTCTGCAGACATGGCGAGGACTTTAAGAACAAAGCCAATGACTCAAAGCAACACTTTTTCCAGCAAAAATATCCCAGTAAATGAGTAAATGAGGCACTATGCAGAGTTAAACAAAGCAAGAGACTCCATGTTTTGATCCCAGCCAAGAAAGAATCCAAGAAATTCTCTGTTCTCTTCTCCAGCACATATGGCCCCCAACTCTTATGTTATCCGAGACATAATTAAAAAACACTGGCATATAGAATCCACAGACTGACAAGTGGGCATCATTTTTCAGGACCGACCACTGTTGTGTTTCAAATGAGAAGTGAACAACAGACATTTTGCAATAAGGTCAGACAACTGTATGCCCCCCGCTCCCAGATACACCAGAATATCATCCCTGCAACACCTTAACTAAACCCCACCACCATTTTGTTACCCTTAGACTGGAACAAGGTTTCCCATCTAACAAATGATGCACTTCTTCCAACATTATCTATGTCCTCACCGGTCCATATGGACTAGATTATGTGAACACGAATACTATACCATTCAAAGCCAAGGTAAATGCACCACCAGGAGGAAAGCTAAAGAATCACCAGTTGCAAAGCCCTTTGATTCCCTCTCCTGTATACTCTTGTCCTTTTGCTGCACTTCCATTGAACCGGTGAAGATGAGGAGGAGGAGGGCTGCTGACCCCAATGAACAAGAACTATAAATGGGGTCATTCTGGATTTTTACTGAAATACCCTGTCCTGTTGTGGTCTGAATGAGGACTTTGAGTTATCTCCTTTCCTCTAAAATTATGTTGTGTTGCTTATCACCTCTTACCCAAACTACATAGGTTTACTAACGCTACAACTCCTGCTGCTTATACAGTGGACTTGGTATACGGTAAACATTTTGTACATTAACAGTCACTGTTTTTGCTTCCCATTTTGCTTATCACTATTTCTTTTGCATTAATACTTGGGCTTTTTATGGACTTCTTTTTGCCCAAGTAGCCAGTTCTAGTGCCGCCCATCAGAGATGAGACTACTTAAACGGGTTACTGATTTCCTTCTTGTTCAGACTGACACACATGAAGCCCTGATGGGTGAAATATCTGTCAAGTAAACCAG
>OMKZ01015522.1:0-10343 GCA_900302535.1 Neoniphon sammara | reverse complement strand
TCATCATTATTATTATTATCATTATTATTATTATTATTATTATTATCATCATCACTACTTTCCCTCCAAAAAGATGATGTTCTGCTGAGGCTATGGACCTACAAGTGTTAGTTTTCCTCATCTTTGTTTACAAATTACTGAGACACACAATGATGTCACCTATTGGCAAAACATCAATACTGCAGTCTTCTTTGCCTCTCCAAATGTACTGGTGTCTGGTGGCTTGAACATGTTAAGTTACATAGCAGTGTTTAAATAAGCAGTTTCCCCATGCATAGGCTCATACATGGCTATATAAAAAGTTGGTTTAAGTGTAGAAATTGATGTAAATCAATATGTGACCTGTTCTTAATCTGAAATCTCGCCATGTGTGTTATCTGGGTGTGAACAGTGACACTGCTCTTCCTACAGGGCCTTGTGAAAACTAAACTAGCCTAAAACTTACCATCCTCGAGTGTGGGCTGGGAAACAGGATCTCTTAATTTTAACACCTTAAAATATTCTTAACTGGACCCCTGAAAAAATTAAGGGTTGCTGTGCATTGAGAAATTTTGAACTATACCAGAATGCTATGAAATGCACCTAAAAACCTAACATTTATGTAATTGTTATAGGTCCCTCATTTAATTCTTGAAACAGCAAATGAAGAGTTATTAATTCCTCCTTGGTTATATCTTGATTTGATGGATTTTATGTTATTGATCCTGAATTATCCCTGAAATGCCACTTAAAGCATAAAAATCTGAATTTAAACTTTAAATTGTCAGCACACCTTTAAGGTATTTTTAAATACCATTTCAATTATCCCTGAAATGTTAAGGGGTATCAAGGAAGCCGTAATTGCCCTTTAATGAAAACAAAGATTGCGATACCCATGAAATATACCGAGGGTGGTACAGTCCTGCTGTGTGCCATGAGAGCCTTTGAACTGAGGACACAAGTTAGAGGAGCAGCAGCTGCACCTTTGAACACAGAAAACTAGCAGAGCTTTCTCTGGGCAGAAGGCAGCTGGGGAGAGTCGCTCTGAAGTCTGATCACTGTGCACTTCAGCTTGCCTGTCTATCTGTGGCCTCACCTATGACCTCTGAACTCCCGACCCCACCCGGGCTGCAACGCCTTTGATGTCCTGACAACATACAGCATTCAGAGGTTGACTCACAGTCAAGACTATCCCCTCCCATCCCCTCTGGATTTGATGTAAGTCTGCGGCAAATCAGGGAGTTTGATAGCAATAAAAAACTAAGCAGTAGATAAAGACTGATTTTCCACCAATACACATGAACAATATAATTTAATAGGCCCTTCTGCAATTTAAGATATGTTCAATAGAAATGCAGCTTGGAGGTTGGGGTGGTTAGTAAGTGATATTAAGTCACTGATTAGGTAATAAGCAACTGATAAGCTGATAAATCAATTATTAAATGGAATGATTTAGTTGATTTTAAGTCAGTATTTTATGTATATACTCCCCTTTTCTCTATTTTTTTCAGGAATCTATAATATCATCAGGATTGAACAGCAGGACATTACAGTAAGGTGCACATTTTCTTTTCATCTTCATGACACTGTGAGAAGAGAGGAAGCAGCTTCAGTTTTACAATATATCGTCTGGGGCAGAACATTTGCTGAGATGATGTTTGCTACTGAAGGTGAAATGGTTTGCACATGAAATTCTGACAACGATGGATGAAGAATGTGAGTCTCTGATTTAATTTTCTGTCTGGACATAAACCTGTCTTTCACAGAATCTCTGTTTCATTCATAAAAAAATAAGTAAAATCCTTCAGAGGGGGCATGCCTCTTCAGCTCCATCTCTGCCTAAAAGCAATCGTTCTTTTCTCCATTAGGTGGCCTCAGCAACCCACTGCCCTGCACAAGAAATTAGATAGGACCCATGCAATTATTCACTCTCATAACTGCCTCCCTATTTAATTAACAAGACTACACAATAGTGCATATTTACCAGTGTCGATCTGAGAGAAAGTGCTATGCATATTTAGTGCTGGAAAACGAAGTTGGCCTCATCAGGAGTATGTTGTCTCTAGCGTCTGTATCACTGACTGTAAAGGTCTGCATAACAGGCCACTTTCGACGAGTATTACCTGAAGTTTCATACATAAGGCCGTAGCACTGTTGACTGCTAAAAACCACAGTCACATGATTTCTTCCCTACTTCACTTTCTCTTGAATGGGACAACGTCAGCGGACTGGTGTGAAACTGAGCTGCCGGAGCGCACTGTCTCTGTGATTTGGCCGCAGACGCGCAGCGAGGCAGCAGAGGGACGCAGCAATAACCGTGATGCTAGAAGGACATTTGCATCATGTGGCGTGTAGGACAGTCTTCAATGCGGAGATCACCAAAGAGACCATCGGAATATTTTGTTTTTCTCGGTGATGGGGACTATGAATGGTCTGTGCGCCACGAAGTTCTCATGGAAGCGATGGGACATTTTTGGCCAAAATCAGGCTACTGCTGACTGCATACCTGTGAGTAAGAGGTGAGTGTGATGGTTAAAATAATAAAAAAAATATATATTTAAGGATTGTAGATCGAAAGGCGTGACTCTTAATTTGGCTACTTATTCAAAAAACACAGTCTGTTACTGAAGGCGCACGTTTCTAATTGCTCTGAAGGAAAAACCTGCTTTAATAGTTTTACTTGTGAACGGGAAGGATTCAACAACTCAAACCCGATTACTGGAAGCACTCAATAATAGGCTATAGGCTATATATTCTATAAACACATAGATGCAATCAGAGCTTACATAAACAAGAGAAAAAATAAACATTTGCAACACCGTTATATTCTTTTAAAGAGATAAATGTCGTAGTTATCTAAATCAGTGCAGGCATATTCAATGACATTTTCATTTTTTTAATCCCCAGTGCTGCTGATGACTTCTGTAAGCAGACACTGGATTGCTGAGATAATGGACATTTGGGTCCTATAAAGTGGATTGAGATCTCATATCCAGTCATTTCCTTGATGGAATAAGTACCACTATCACCCCTGCACTGCAGCTCAAGGGATGTCAAATCTAATATACAAAGTCAGGGGGAAGATGTCCAGCCCAGAGAGAGTTTACCTCAAACATCTCATGCTTCATCATTTATCAGAAAACACAAAGACACATCATGGGAACTGCTTGCATGGATGGAGCTGAGAAGCTTCACAGATCACCTGTTACCCAATCCGATGGCTTTGATATTGCATTACCTTTCAATATGACTTAACTCAACGTTTCCTACACCCACATATGTTCAGGGATGGATCTGACGAACTTTACCACTGTCATTGACAATGGGTTATCGGATGACGCACCATCAAGCCGCGTCCTCACTGGCTGTTTCCTTTCGCTGCTCATCCTCACCACCTTGCTGGGAAACACCCTGGTTTGTGCTGCTGTCACTAAGTTCCGTCATCTGCGCTCCAAAGTAACCAACTTCTTTGTGATCTCGCTGGCTGTGTCAGACCTCTTAGTTGCCATCTTGGTGATGCCGTGGAAGGCCGTAACAGAGATCGCCGGGTTCTGGCCATTCGGCTCCTTCTGTGACACCTGGGTGGCGTTTGACATCATGTGCTCCACTGCATCCATCTTGAACCTGTGTGTGATAAGTGTGGACCGCTACTGGGCCATCTCCAGCCCCTTTCGGTATGAGAGGAAGATGACACCCAGAGTGGCTTATGTGATGATCAGCGTGGCCTGGACTCTGTCGGTCCTTATTTCCTTCATCCCGGTGCAGCTCAAGTGGCACAAGGCCCACAGAAAATCATCTTCCCCTCTCACAGGCTCCTCTGGCTCTCTGGGATCAAACACTACAGTCGGGACTTACCGCAGCCAAGAGAACTGTGACTCAAGTCTAAACAGGACCTATGCCATCTCCACCTCTCTCATAAGTTTCTACATCCCAGTGGCCATCATGGTGGTCACCTACACCCAGATCTACCGCATCGCCCACAGGCAGATCCGGAGGATCTCTGCCCTGGAGCGAGCGGCTGAAAGTGCCAAGAACAGACATGATAGCATGGGGGGCGGCTCCAGCATCGCGGAGTCTGACAGCTCTTTTAAAATGACGTTTAAGAGAGAGACCAAGGTCCTGAAGACGTTGTCAGTGATCATGGGGGTGTTTGTGTGCTGCTGGCTTCCGTTTTTCATCCTCAACTGCATGGTGCCCTTCTGTGAGCAGTCAAGTGGAGGCAAAGCTTTCCCCTGCATCAGCCCCACCACCTTTGATGTGTTTGTATGGTTCGGCTGGGCAAATTCCTCCCTCAACCCCATCATCTATGCCTTCAATGCAGATTTCCGCAAAGCCTTCTCCATCCTGCTGGGCTGCCACAGACTGTATCCAGGAGGCCACGGCATAGAGACGGTCAGTCTAAACAAGAACTGACTCACGACTTTCTCACAGTCCTGACTCATCCTTAATTTTAAGAGTCCATCAGTCGTGCTGAGGCCAGTCTGATCGACCTAAAACGAGGACTCTACTCTGTGCTAAGCCTCAGTGTGCCTGCAGGATACAGTAATCCTATATGTTCCTGTGTTTGCACTGAGCCACTGGCCTGCCTGTGTGCAGATTGTTAGAGAGAGCGTGCCGTCCTGAGCCTGGTTAGTATGCTGTCTTAAGCTGGAAGATGCTCCAAAGAGAAAAGAGGGGATTTGGGGTTTGAGATTAAGACTGTCCTCGGTTGTGCCAGGGAACTGGGAGAGCAGCGGTGCTGACACGCCCCTGGGATAGATAATCCCATGACTGGGCAGCACACACTCTAATGCTGTCAGACACTGCTCTCCTTCAATACCGTCACAAACACATACGCAAACACAAACACTGTCAGAGCATGCTCCTCCAAATATAACTGCAGCTCACAACAAACACTACAACAAATTACATGACAGCACATAAAAATTCTGTCACTCATTAGGTACAGCAAATCTGCTCTCCAAGGATTCCAGCATTAAAGCAACAAACCAAATTGTATTTCTATATAGATGAACACTTAGGTGACGTACATCCACATTAGACTTAATATTAAATCTAGAATGAAAATAGATTTGAATTTACATCTGGCATAATACATTAATGTTGTGATCTCAAAAAGGCATTGTCTTTTCTGTCAAATTGCAGGCTGATTCAAAATGTATTTTAGTGATGATACTGGTTCATTATTATCATTTTGATCCATTCCAAATATTAATCCATCAGATTTTAAAGCCAAAATTATTCACCAGACATCTCATGAATATTTTCATGAAAAATATCTGCTTCATTAGTACACTGAAAAGTAGTTTTATGAATGAGCATCTCATATTACATTGTGTGTCCTGTGTTTGTTCCAAAACAACAGCAGATGGCCGCACGTAAGGAAAAGGCGGATACCCAAATTAAAGCTTTCCTTGACTTGTGGTGTTTTTAACTGTTGTGGGACATAAACTGTAATTGATGAAATTATGTTTGAGTAAATCACACCTTCAAATTGCTCTTTTAAGTGTAGTGTAACATCCAAATCTGATATTTGTTCCATTGAACAGAGAATATAAATAATTGGACATATTATCACAATCTATGATTACTTCCAATTTGTTGTACTGCATTCCTTACTGTATTCCTTCTATGCTAACATCCTTCATCAGTTAGCTACAGTGATAAATCACAGTACAAACAGAAGCTGTAGGTGTGTGTACCTTTCTACAAACAATCTCTTTAGAGATTTACAACAGTATAATCCACCAGTTGAAACAGTTGTGCAGTGCTTCACTCCTGTGGAAATATGCCAATACACAGCTTAATAAAAGTGTGTTCATTTTATGAAATCCTCTGTGTGCTATCTTTGTGATTGGCTGTGCAGCCTTGACCTCCACACATCAAACTCAATCCCCCTGAAGCTCATTTATAACACCAAACCATAGAGGGTTAAATCTAACTTGACCAGCTGTGTCTCATATCCAAAATTTCACTCTAGCATAACTCCAGCATGTGTTTGTGTGTGTGTGTGTCTTCAGTCTGGTGATGTATTGCCATCACGAGTGGAGTGAAAGTCCCATTCTGGAGTAGAGGGGAGTTTAGAATTATAGTTCCCACTATGGCAGCACGTTCACACCACTATTGGCTTTGCTTCTTTCATTCACTGCACTGAAAACATTTTTTCACTCTCAGATGTCTGACTGAAGTGTTGAAACAAGCCTGACAACATGTGACAGCTAAACATAAGTTTTGGGTCACAGCTGAAATAGGGAGAGGCAGAGATGATCGTCATTTTAAGTTTTCAGTCGTTCAGTGACTTTGCATATTGTGGGAGCACCTGTCACGAGAACCTACAGGTGCTCATTTATTCAGGTGCTTGAATGGGCAAAGAGGGGAAGTGTGAAGGAAGAGCAGAGCACTCACAAGGACAATTGATGGATTATATAGTGGGAATCAGGTGAACATTTCTCTCAGATCTCTCTTCATCACCTTGAAAAGGTGCCGGCGACACTTGAATAGGTTTTATGGGAATCACATTTAAATAAAACAGACTTGACTTTGCATCATGTTTTGTTTACTTCTCACACCAACTGATATATGCAGAAACTGTCCCAATACTCTATTTTCATCATTTCAGGTTATAATGAATTCATTCCAAATCTAAGCTTTTTTTTTTTCGATGCTAAAGTTCATTTCAAGCAAAGTAAAGAGAGAGAGAGAGAGAGAATAGATGTCTATGTAGGGGGCCTGGTCATTCAGCTTTTACAAAAGCCTGATTTAAATGAAAAATAGTTTCTTTGTCTCATCAAATGAGCATTATAAAGAGTGATTACAGAGTCATGAAGGGCTCTCATTAACCAGCAAATCTCATAACATTTAGAGGAGAGATCTTTTAATCAAATCAAATCCATGCTCATTGCAAATGTGAAATATTGAGATGATTACGCTCTCTCACACACACACACTGACAGACACGCACACACATAGACACACACACACACACATACACCCACACAGTTGTCCTTTAAAGCCCGCTTTCTCGGGGCTCCGGACTGTCCTTGCCTCCGTGAAACCTCCTCAAGCGTGCCACAGGAAGGGAACAGCAATTAATTTGACTGACATCATTCAGGGTGATGGCTGAGGTGGCGGAAAGGCAGGGTGTATGTGTGCGTGTGCGCGTGTGTGTACAGTATGTGTGTGTGGCGCAGCACCACAATCACCTGCTCCAGTGCCCGACCCAAACCCCCTCCAATGTCAGACTCACACTATAAACACAGAGAAATTGTTTCTCTATACGCTATCTTCTCTTCGCCATAACTTGCAAGATTCTCAAAGCAACACTGTCTTTTCAGATCAGCATATCAGAAAAGTGATGTTAGACGTGGCAACTTCAGATGATGCTAATGACTGGCCTTGGGGAACCGATTTACTGAGAAAGGGACAGGGACAGAGAGAGTCTTATATAAGTATCAAGTGATGGAAACATAAAAAAAGACTAAAAGGAAGCTCTGTAAGGCTGGTTTCACACAATGCAACTTCCATGCAATTAGTTTCAGGTTACAAATGAAACTTTTACTGTTGCCATGTCAACAAACCCATATGGAACATTCCAAATGATGATGCAAAGCGAATTTCTAATTTTCATTGGATGGTTCGCCTGGAACTCCAAGTTGGATGGAACTTAAGTTGCATTTCAGTTGCACCATGTAAAGCCAGCCTAAGTATCACATAATGCACAGAAGTAACACCACAATCAGAGGTTTGCAATGGTGTCATAACTCTACAATGCCACGTACTCTATGGTCACATGCAATTTTGCGGCAAGTACTTAGACACGTGGAGAAATTTGTGATGGCTACAGCTGACCACATGAAATGGTAAAGTGAACCTTTAATGTAGTTAACGATTTCCTCGTCACCCTCTCTCTTCAGGCAAGCTCTCACGGAATTAAAATGCAATTAAAGAGTTTGCAATAATCTGTATTACTCTCCATTAAATATGTATTATTCACAACTGGCAGAGCTATCATAATTGCGCTGGAGCCTAATGCATTTTTAATACCTCACACGACACCAAGATAAGGATAATTGAGAGTGAGCGCGGTGTTGACTGCAGCCAAAGTGCGTCAACACAGTTGCATGCTGACAGCCATGGACACACTTTGCATGGTGAAAAATGTTGCTGCTGTGTTAATCTGTGTCTGGTCTCCTTGATGAGGTCAACAGACTCTCTATATTCATTTTCAGCTGATAGAATAGGGAGGGATCAGCAGGATAGGCATACATCAGGATCTGCTAGGTTAAAACTGCTCCTTTAGGGCTTAAACAGGCTATCAGTGGTATAAACTGTGGAATAAATTTAAAACTATGTGAACATATATATATGATTTCAACAAATGGCTATTTCATCTAGTGCTGCAAAGATAGATAAATAAGCCGCGTGTGCAGATAGCCTGCATATCCTTTGACCTTTTATGTCTGTCATTTGCATCAAGCCCTCCATCCTTCTTTCTTATTTACTCTTCATTTCTCTTTCTTATCACACCCCTCTGGTCTATTCCTCCACCCTCCCTTGTGTTTACTGTTTGTGCTGTGGTTTGTGCTGTGGGCTGCTGGCAGTGCCCTGTTGCCATTTGTCACTCCAGCTGGCTCCAGTAGGGAGGACAGGCTCTACGACCCCACCACTGGGAAGGAGCGAGTGAGAGAGGGAGAATCACGGAGGGCGGGGGAAGAGAAGGGGAACAATAACAAGAAGGGAACCCCCAGATTTCGACATGTAAAAAATGTAATGGGGAAGAGAGTGCAAGAGGCAGGAAGCCAGAGAGAGAGCGAGAGAGAAAGAGAGAGGGACTGAGAGAGGAGAGGCAAGACCCTGTGGCTCACAGAGAGAGCAGCAACAGGCCTTCTGTATGAAGTTCAGAGCAACTGTCAAGTAAATATCCTCATTAATCCACTCATCTAACTACTCCATTTACATCTCACTGCACTCTGCCAATGCCCTTTCATCTGTTTTTTCTCCTTTCTTCTGGTCTCTACTTTCTTAGAAAAAATCCAAGAAGCTGTTTTAAGATTAACAAAACCTCAATAACACCTACATTCTCAGGAATTATATGTTCTATAACTCTATGAATTTTCTCAATTAGGGTGCTATAGCCATGAAGTGACTCCTATTGTAAAGGGACCAGGTACCAGGGACCAGAAATGGAGATGAGTTGACCTGCCCTAAATTCAGCCCTATTACATCCATAAGAAAATCGATACAGATTTGATATACTGGCCTTATAACTGCTCGAGTTTATCTCCGGCCTCTCAAAGGTTGTCACTAAGGTGGTGAAGGGAATGCTACTGAAGCATGTTAAATGAACACAAAGCCAAATCAATAAACACAAATCATTAAACAAGGAATAATAAGATGGGTGCAAAGGAGGTAGACTGACGAATAGTGGGCTTTCAGCAGTGTTTATGTCCACTTCAGCTCTGCTCTGCAGCTTAGTTGGAGAGAGGAGCTGTCTGGCTGAGACAGCTCTGAGTGGAGATCATGCTAATGATGCTAATGTTAATGCTAATGCTGGTAGGATGGCCCATGGGTGAATTGTGAGGATGCTAATGCTAATCAGCTGGGCTGTGGGGGAAAGCAGATGTGTCTTATCTATTTATTCCCAGTACATCAGCAGCAGCATCTGACACAGACGGGCCGACAGACAGCAGACAGACAACTGGACAGGAAAGCTGTCAGATTGTCACCCTTTTCACCTGGGCCGAGGATAGCTCACGGACATTGTCTGTTTAGCCTGAGTGAGTTAGAAAACAGTGAGGATGATGAGTGGATTGGGAGCTGACGACCTTGTGTGTCAAGTCATTTGAGGTAATACCTCTATCAAACCTGTCAAAGTGGTAGATGTGGCACTATTTACCACTGAGTTTGAAAACCATTTAAAGTTTTGATAAAGCCTCTTACATAACCATGAAATAATAAGTACATACTTTCAGATTCTATAATGGTGAGACTATACACATCCAGAGAGGAGGACATTGGGGAATCAGAGGACATGGAGGCAAAGTCTCTACTTTTAGAGCAGACTAGGAAACAGAAGCCACACAGGAAAAGGAAAGGAGAGAAAAATAAAGCAGAAGACTCAAGTGTGGGCACCTTGTATGAATCACACACATGTATGCTTACTGCCTTGTGGTACAGAGAGGAACAAAACCAAAGTGAAAGTCAGACAGAGCAACAGAAACACTGTAGTAATATAACACTCTTATTCAAGCACAGGCTTTTGACCTCTCTCTTCTGTGTTTACGTAAGATTTAACAACTGGGTCAAACATTACGCTACATGGAGTCTTATTTGTGAGATACATGTATGAGTATGAATATAGCCAT
>OMKZ01015521.1:0-21856 GCA_900302535.1 Neoniphon sammara | reverse complement strand
TTTTGCAAAGAGTATGAGTTGGGGAAAATGAGGGTGATGGTAACAGTGAGTGCACCCTGAAGAAAAAGGCAAATCTGATTCTCAGCTGGTGGCAAGAATTAAATCAGGTCTGTCTGAAAACTCAAACAAATAAAACGAACTTGACTTGACTTAACTTGAAACCTTGTGGAACCATAAAATCACTATCACATTCAGGGATCAGCTCCAAATATGTTTTGGAGTTCAGAAGGTTCTTGTTCACATATTAGTAAGTCTGCCACAGCGACTGAAGGTATTTTTTTTTCCATCCCAGCGTTTCAATCCCTCACATTCTTGTGCATCACTATATTCATTAAAATCTAGCGTTTACTTTTTCCACACAAAATCAATGGTGCCACCTAGTGGACATAGTCTCTTTGTTTCACTCATTGTTTGACATTGCTTTGTGTCCAACCACAGGATGCCTGCAGAAACTGCGACAAGCCAGACAAAGAAAGCGAGATCAAAACCGGAAGTTATGTGATTTGGCCCTAAAAATTAAAGAATAGAATCTGTCAGTGGGAGTTGGGTAGATAAAAACAAATAAATAATTCAAATAAATATATTGATGTTTTGTTATTCATATTTTGGCAAACTAGACAATCAGTGATATTTAATGATGCAAATTCCCCATTAAAGATATTGATTTTTATTTCAGATTCCTCAAAAACGCAAATGCAACGTCATGTCGGTCATCAAGGGTTTTATTTTGAGAGCAAACACCGGAAGTCTTGCATCATTGCTTTGTTTGACTTGACAGGATTGGCTGTGTGGCTGACAGACAAAGTCATATAGTCTGAAATGTGTGATGTACGTCGGTGAACGTTGCCGTTTGCCTTCATGGACTGAAAGAACCCCACCAGTTGAACGCCGCGCGCCTGTAAATCTATTTAGGACATATAAGTCAAAGAGAATTCAAGTGTCCGCGGACTACAAGATATCTTTGCAGGAAAACTTCCAGCTGGGAGCGCAGCTTGTTTTCGCACACTTTCTCTTTCAGTTCGTCTTGTTTTTTTGTTTTGTTTTTTTTTTGTTTTTTTTGGAGGGTGGGTCATTTTAATTAGGGATCACCGAGTCTGGCCGGTGCGCGCAACACGGAGAAGGCTTATTAAGTGCGTTTACAGCAGTCCCCGGATTTGATGGCCGCACGACAGCTGTAGAAGCTGACCCCGTCCACCCCCAAAATAGCGACGGTGTAGCCTGAAGTGCCCGAGTGCCAAAACATAGATGTTTAGAGTCTTGTGTAAGTGTTAACTCTTCCTCCTAAATCCATTGACTGCGTGTAAGGAAAGAGGATCAAGTCGCTCAGTCTTCTCTGGTTATTTGTACAGTATAGTGTCATCAGTCCACATCGTACAGAGGGGTTATTGTCCTCAGTATATCCTATGGTAACCCAGACGGGGGTTATCGCAGTCAGCAGCTAAGGTCCCATATGGTAAGTGAGATAATGGAATTGACTTCAGTTTCTATTTCTTGTAAATAGAAATAGAAATTTGTAATGTTTTTTTTAACCAATAATGCAAGCCTCACCTCTTCACCTGATGTGTGCATGACTGTTGCAGATAGGTAGGGTTGCCAACTGTCCCGTACGTATTAGCCGGGACGCCGCGTATTTACCAAAAATGGTTTGCTGTCAGCCTACATTCACATTACTATATCCCCACACCGCCGTGGTGCTGAACCCACACCGACCTGGCACCCCGCCCTCTGTCCCTCGGGTGGATGTGAGAAAGTTGGTAACCCTACAGATAGGCCTTACAGCTTCCTGCCTGCTGCCACTTTGTGTGTTTACTGTTTGGCACCGTTATTGTTGACTACTTTCTGGTTTGATTGGTGTATATTTACATCCACCTCACTTCACATTCACATCTAGCACTGAATAACACTGTGTGACATAATCATTGTGAATTTGTTAATGTAATGCAGTAGTTTAGTGATACCGTAGATTGTTTCACAAAGTGAGTGATCAGCCAAAAGGGAACTGTACCTTCCGCTCCAAGCCTGACTTATTTCAGAGTTGCTTCATCCAGTGACATCGGCACCATGTGAGTTACATGTTGGTCTGGGTGTGTTTTAAAAAGCCTCAGCTGACTACTTATGAGAAGGGACTTTCAAGTGTGTTCTTCACTCACTCACAGTTTAAGAACCACAGAATTCAGGAGACTGGTGTATCAGCTGCTTTTTTTTTTTTTTTTTTTGGAATATGATCTCAGAGGCACCAAAACATTTTGATTTCAGACTTCTGTTTTTGCCTTTGACTCCACAGTAGACAGACATGGAGCTGGACCTCGGCGGCATATTTGTCAACAACAGCACCTTTGATTACGACAACTATGAGTATGAAGAGGAGTGCAAGCCAAGCAGCGGCGCTCGCTTTGAGTCAGTGTTCATCCCAGTCCTGTACTCTGTGGCGCTGGTTGTGGGCCTCCTGGGGAACGGGCTGCTCCTGGGGGTTCTGGCTCAGAAGAGGCGGACCTGGAGCGTGACAGATACCTTCATCCTCCACCTCGGTGTGGCTGACAGCCTGCTGCTGCTGACGCTGCCTTTCTGGGCTGTGCAGGCCGCCCAGGAAGAGGGATGGATCTTTGGGACGCCCTTCTGCAAGATCACTGGAGCGATGTTCAATGTAGGTACCAGGTGGTATGTGCAGCAGGCACAAAGGTGGGGATGAGAGCTCATTTCAGTTTCTCTCCGAGCAAGAGTTTTTAGATCAAATGTGCTTAGCCTCCAGACAGTTAGGTGCTGCCAAATCAAGAGACGCTCTGCAGGCTAGGGTCAATGCACTTCATATTTTTGTTGAGCAAGTATATTCCCCTGTGAACACCCATTTATTCCCTGCCATTTCAACATTACTGAGAAGGGGGATGGGAGTATGGATGTGACAGATAAGTGTTAAAAGGCTGATGGCCTTGAGTTTAAAGTGCATAACAACGTATTTTTCTGTGTTCCTCCTTTTTCATTCTCAAAGATCAACTTCTATTGTGGGATCTTCCTGCTGACTTGTATCAGTCTGGATCGCTACCTGTCCATCGTCCACACTGCCCAGATGTTCTCCCGCAGGAAGCCCTGGTTTGTCCACGTCAGCTGCCTGTCCGTCTGGTTCGTCTCTCTGCTCCTCTCCCTCCCTGATTGGGTCTTCTTGGAGACTGTCAAAGATGCTGTCGACGGCAAAATGGTGTGTTCTCACAACTACCTGCTTGACTCTCAGACAGTATCTGGGTGGCGGCTGGCATCACGCCTGCTCTGTCACACAGTCGGCTTCCTGCTGCCTTCAGCCGTCCTGCTCTTCTGCTGTTGCTGCAGTCTGCTACGGCTCCAGTGTGACTCCCTGGGCCCCCAAAGGCAGAGAGCCATCAGGGTCATTCTGGCCCTGGTGGTGGCCTTCTTTCTCTGCTGGTTGCCATATAACATCACCCTCATAGTGGACACCTTCCAGAACAACAAGGCACCAGAAAAACCCGCTGATGGCTCGTGCAGAAAGAATAGAACCTCCCTGGAGAACAGTCTGATAGTCACATCTGCTCTGGGCTGCTTTCATGCCTGCCTCAACCCGCTGCTCTACCTTGGACTGTGCAGAAACTTCAGGAAAAAGCTGCAGGAGTTGATGAGGCATATTAGAGGTATGAAAGATATGCCGGCTGATTGTAAGGGCTCCCTGTGGGAGCTGGGTGTAGGGGAGGAAGCCTTGCCTGGCCAGACTCATGAGAAGGTGGTTTTGAATCAGATGACAAGCACAGAACATCAGGTGCAGTCCGGCAAACTTGATGAGTGTTGAAAAACACCCAACTGTGACTCAGAAGTGATGTGATTGACATTCCGTCCCTGAGGGGAAGTTAATGTGACTGTCTGGTCATGGGGTGAAGAGGTGGAGGCCCATAATCAGTGTAATGACACCGACATTAAAATAGAGAGGGATTCCAGCAAACTGCACTTTAATTGGAAGTTTTTAGAGCCACGTCATGGTGACCTCTTTGTTCTTTTAGTTTGTAGTCATCACTGTGGCACAGCTTTGTTTGACTAGTCACCCTCAGTCATGATTTTTTTATTATGTTGTAAATTGCATTCTTATTCCTATTCCTATTAATGTTATTATTATTATTATTATTATTACCATTATTGAGTTGTTAAAGCTAAGGGTTCTTGTAACTTTTGGAATTTTAAGGAAATATAAGCTCTTCTGTCAGTGTTTTTGTAATTTTGCATTTAACACTCACACAATTCATGACTGTATAGCTGAGTATATTAACAAGTGTTTCACTTTTCATTCCAGTTGTTGTGTAACACTGTGCAATTCCTTTCAGTTAGATCACTGGGGAAATCCCATGAGTGGACAAAGACCCTGTAGGTGTCAAGTGTGTGAGCAAGATGTTTTTTTCTCTTACAACATCCCAGACTCTTTGTTAGATTTCCTTGTTGCAACATGGTGTTTGGCCTGCAGTTGGCAGGATGACACAAACAGGTTGTGATGTCATCAATCAGGTGACAGAGAGGGCGAGAAAAGCAAAGCAAGGCAGAGGGAGGAGGAAACAAGCTCTCTCTGTTGGTGCTGTGCCCTTTTCACAGCTTTCTGTTTAAGGATACCCATCTGAAGACTTCACTGTTTGTTTGGTGGAGAGAGAACTGGGCCGTGTTTTGTGTTCAAGGGAAGTGGAGAGGAAAGAAGAGAGTAGGTGGTGAAAGAAGGGAGGGGGGGGTTTACTGAGAATGAGAAATTCTCTTGAAGATAACAGTGCATGGTGTGTTATCACTGATCCTGTGATTTCCTCTGCACAGGACCAGGCAAGCTGCAGCTTGTCAGACAAAACTGTTACTGGGGTTTGATATATAATGCAAAATTAATGTATGCAAGACACCAAATAATCATGTCAATGGAAATAAATGGGGCATGAAACAGAACTAATTATGCATTCAGAGGTGTGAGCTTTCTTGGAAGATCAGTGTTATGTACACTGTCACATTTGTTACCTAATCTAGCTGTGCTATTCTCCGAAAACCAGAAGAAACAGACACATCTGAGACCACTTCATCTCCTTCCTCTTCTGGTCATATCTCACATGGTGTTTCAGTTCATTCTGCATTTCCATCTAGAGTTTAGGCCTGATGGAAATGTGCTCTGTGAAATGTTGGGCACATGTAACAGCTGTAACACATCAACTTCACTGCATAACTGATTAGTGGTTGGTCTTAAGTGTTAGTTTAAAGTGAAGGGTTATTTCCTGCTTCAGCCCAAAGCTTATCTGTTAACTGAAATTGAAACAATCTACGAATCAGGCCTGAGAGTTTATGAGAGGCTGTGAACCTCCTTGTATTGGAATGAGCTTGCTGGAATGTCCAAACATTTATTGAAGAGTTATCGTGTTTATGTAGTATCCTATCTCTTACACACAGTGACCTACTGTACAGTGACTTAACCAGTAGGAGCTGAATGTTTTGCTTAACCCCTTACTGGTCTCACTAAGACATAAGCAACAAAAATTATGTCTGTACTTTTTTTAATACCAGCGGTCATTAGTAATAGCAATGTTTTGTTTTTTGATCAACCAAATGATTTTTGAATGAGCAAACTCTACCAAACGGTTTGGATGTCAGTTTGACAATTTGAATACATTTCTTTATTTAATATGCTGAAAAGATAGGTGAACAATAATTGTCTTGGTATAAAACTGGAAAGACCTGGCCAGCTTATTTGACTGTGCCATTAAAGCTTTTTGTGTCCCATCCATTGGCAACAAGGACACATGGAAGAAATGAATTTAATGAAACTGTCTTATGTTTTAGGGTTGTATTTGGCATTATCGATAGTCTCTTTATGTAATACTCATATAAAATCAAAAATAACAAAGGATAAATATCATTGAATAATAATTAACTAAAATGTATACATTTAGCAATGATGAATTGTCAAAAAATGTTGGGTTACTGAACTGACAGACCTTTTGGGCAGAGCACACTTGATCTGAATGGCAGAGACGTCTCAGTTAGGTTGCATACATTTCTCAATGAGTAATTGAGGGTGCAAATGTGGTCTACCAACTGGTCGAGAAACCATGAAAGGTAAGCACTCCACCACCCTGATGTATTTAGAGGTTCCAACATAGATCTTGATCAAGAGATGTAGCTGCAGACGCTTGTTTAGTTGGATCCTCTCCAAAATGCTGTATGAGACAGTAGTTATGCTATTCTGCGGTTTATCATGATCATGATTATGTTTATCACTTCTCACCCTTTGCTTCATGAACCGCATGTCTGAAACTATGTTGTATTTTTATTTGAACTCTTTAAATTTCCTGTCAAAGAGATTGATGATATATTTCCACTGAAAGCAATAAATGTGGACATGCAAATATTTCGAAATCAGATGTTACGTAATGTGCATACATACAGTGATAAAGAGATGTATGGTTGCGCAATCAAAATACTCCCTCACTTTAGATTTAGAGATTGCAGCACTGCAAACATTTCCCCCCTTCACATTTATCACTGGTTCTTCATAATCTCAGTCATAACATTGAATAAACATTAAATTAACCCAATTCAAAGTGTCTTTCCAGGTCAGGTTTTCAGGTTTTCATGGACTGATGGGGAAAATACACAGATTGTTGTGGAAAACGAATATCATTTTATTCAGTATTTCAAAGTTCCATATGTAAATGAAAAAATACACTGCAATATCTCATAATGGTATAAAAAGTATAAAAATACATTATTTGAAAGCATAAAAAATACATATTTGTAATATAATGCAATATGTCATTGTGCTATAAAAAGTATAAAAAATATGTTGAAATTTCCTCAGTAAAATATTTCATAGCATCATGGCAAATGTATGAAAGTTTATGATGTACAAAGTTACCTAACAACTTAATGATATAGAGGGAAACCTGAATTTTCTGTAGGATATGAAAACTCCTGCACATTCTTCACTTCTGCTCAATACTTGAATAGGTAACCTTTTTAGTATAAAATGTTTGTCAAGACATTTTCAAATTTAAATTATGTTTTGTTTCCATGTGGGGATTTTCTCTCAGCACCTCTTTTTAATAAACCACATTTTTCTACTATATAAGATAAACAGTTCTACACATTAGTATAACTTCATCCTCTGAACTAGATTAAATTTTTTGCCCAGGGTCATGTTCGCATTCTCTTCAATTAGCACTGTGGACACAAGGGAAACTTGACAGAAACTTGACAGCCTGTGAGAACAAAATTTACAGGAGGAATAACAAAGGAAATATACATCAATTCAGAGGCATTATAATACAGCATTGCATGTGTATGTGAAGATGAGTCCGGTTCTTATATGTCTCTCAGTTTGCTACAAGCTTGCTCAGGTTTTTGTGTGCCTGCACGTATATCTGTCTCTCAGATAGCAATGGAGTTGGAGGTGTCTGCAGATTCAGACCAAGTGGAGGTTCTCCTGCTGCTTGCAGTAGATTTGAACCTGGCGCCCATCTTCACCTTGCAGCCTAGAGACCTCAGGATGTCCAGAAGCTGGCGCCGGAACTTCACACCCACAAAAGCGTACAGGATGGGATTGAGGCTGCAGTGGAGGTAGCCCATGGTGGAGGTGACTGTCATGGCTTTTTCCAGAGATGTTCTGGTCTCACATTCCTGATGGGTGCTGTTGGAATGAATTGTGTCCACCATGAGAGTGATGTTGAATGGTGTCCAGCAGAGGAAGAAGACCACCACCAGGGCCAGGATGACCTTGACAGCTCTCTGTTTCTGGAGGCCCTGGGAGCCGCGCATCAGCCGCAGCAGGATGCAGGAATAGCAGAAGAGCAGGACGACTGACGGCAGCAGGAAGCCCACCGTGTGGTAGATCAGGCGCGACGCCAGACGCCACTCAGCTACTGGCTGATTGTAAAGCTGGTAGTTGTGAATACACTCTATTCGTATGCCTCGTCTCTTATCTGGCAAAGCCTCAAGGAAGACCCAGTCAGGGAGGGTGAGGAGCAGAGAGAAGAGCCAGACTAACAGACAGCTGGCCTGGACTAACCATGGCTTCCTGCGGGAGTACATATGGGCAGCATGGACGATGGACAGGTAGCGGTCCAGACTGATACAGGCCAGCAGGAAGATCCCACAGTAGAAGTTGATCTGGGGTCACAAAGAAATCAGCAATGTTAGGGAAACATGAAATGTGAATGTATAGCCATTGTATAGGCTATTCATGCCAAGCACTGTTGATTGTTTCATAAAAAAATTAGAGGACTTTTGTTTTCGATTTTAGTGCCACTGTCCCACTGGACTCCCTGCTCTTACTGTGAACATGGCTCCAGTGATCTTGCAGAGGGGCGTCCCAAAGATCCATCCCTCTTCCTGGGCGGCCTGCACAGCCCAGAAAGGCAGTGTCAGCAGCAGCAGGCTGTCAGCCACGCCGAGGTGGAGGATGAAGGTATCTGTCACGCTCCAGGTCCGCCTCTTTTGAGCCAGAACCCCGAGGAGCAGCCCGTTCCCCAGAAGGCCCACAACCAGAGCCACGGAGTACAGGACTGGGATGAACACTGACTCAAAGTGCATGTTCTCTTCAATATCACACACATCACCCACACCAATGGGGCAACATTTGTCATAGTCGGTGATATTATCAGGGTCATCCTCAAATAAATCATCAAACAAGCCTGAGTACTCTGTATTGGCCATCAGAGAATCCTGTATATGATGCACAAAAGAGGGAAAAAGACAAAGTTTCATGTTTTTTTTTTTTTTTGCAACCACAAGGTGGCACTGTGTACTGTGGCACAATCTACAGCCCACTGTGTACTGTGGGCTGAAAAAACTTACTTTGCAAGTACTTCATATTAAAAAAAAAGAAAAAGAAAAATATATATATATAATAAAAAAATAAGCCACTTCTTGCCAAAAACATTAAGAAATTGCAAACTGGCATGCATAAGAGACGACAGACGACATTACACCGCACTTAAACAATAAATAATACATAAACAGTAAATGATTGCAGTTAAGTCAATCAACGTTTAGATTAATTCATCTTGCGGACATGTATGAAATGCTGCTGTTACATAAACTACTCATTTGAGTTGCTCCTTGAATGCTAAGTGACATTCACACATTTTCAACCAGACGAAGACACATCACAGTAAAGTAACCTACACAGTGGTCTCTCAAATATCTCACCTCTGAGCTAAATGTGTGCCTTTCATAAGTGAGAGCAAAAGGATGACTAATGAAAAAACAAAATAACAGAAATGCTGTATCACTTTTGCATTTAACTTATCTGTTATTAGTCAGTATAAAAAGGACCAAATCATTTGAAATCTAGTCTGAACTTAAATAATTTCGGTTAGAATCTTTTTTAGTAGTGGATGATATTTATCTCATTTCACCATTTTCATAACTCACCCAATCTGAAGATGCCTTTGGCACCGTCTTCTCAGTCAGCAGTTTGTAGGCTACAAGCTACACACCACAGAGGAGAACTGTAGCTTCTGACCCAAAGCTGTACACACTGCGTTTATAGAGGAAGCCCTAACAGGAAGCCCTAACCATTCATAAAATAGCTATACAAATGACTTCAAAACCAAGGAGAGCCAGACAAAGAACTTCTTTTTAATTGTAATACAATTACAATTGTACTGTTATTTAAAACTGTTTCTCAAAACACCAAACCAGCTTGATAATTTGAATTTTGGTGTTTACAAAGTAGTGCTGGAAAATGTACTTGGGATATTATCTAAAAGGCATAATTCAAACAAATTAGGTTTTTGTTATCTATGTTTCCATCATCAAATAAGCCAATTTAGAAACTTTACATTAAAGTATAGATATGACTGGGCAAGAAACATACACAGCAGGTTGCAACCATTGTGAGTAGGCTGGTGCATTTTCTTATGAAACTGTCCAACATGACTTACAGCTCTCTCCTCTCTCTGTAGCCTATTTTTGGTCAATTATCTAAAACATACCACACTGTAAAGAACCTTCATATTTCATGATTCTTACTTCTTCCATTTATTTGCATCCATATATAGATGTACTGCTGATAACTAAAATGTGTATTGCCTTGTATTATGCGAGCTGAGTGGTCTTATGAGTTTATGAGTGAGATTCTCAGTTGGACCACAGACTCACAATATGATACACAACATCATAAAAGTTACATTTCACAGTAAAAGTAAAATTTGAAAGATCTCAGCTCTGATGTACCCGTGGCATTTCAAAAGCAGTCGATATGTTGGTGTTTTAAAACATTACATCATGCTAAGTGCTGACATGTTTGGTACTTTTTATGTTACATTACAAATGATTTGTAGAGCATCATTTACAAAGGGATGTATTTGCATTTTCTGGGGTCATAAAACACCAACATTTATTTTTAATTTCATAACACTCAGAGCATTAGCGCTCCTCAATTCATTTGAAAACCAAATCAGAAGACTACCACATTTGACCAGTTTATTACAGGAATGAATTTGTTTCGGATTTTCTTTACTCACAGTTCCTAGTTCCCCCTTCAAAGTTCCTATGTGCTGAACACACACACATGCAGGGCAGGCACACACACACAGATGTGGTTTTCTTCTCTATTTTTCACATTTCAAAGGGATATTGAATTGATTATTTGGCCCACGTGTCTGAATTCCAGATTTTTTTCAACATTCCTAGCAAGAAAGTGGTACCAGACAGCATATTCCTAAAGGACAAATGATGAGGTGCTCCATGTGTTTGACTTTTTGACAGCTCAGGCTTTTGCATTAATGCCCACAAAAAGTGCAAAACGAGCGACTGCAAGATTGACTCACCCATCATATCGTAAATGTCAACTTTTGAATTCAAGCCAGAGATTACTTTGTAATATAAAAAGCATCTCGTCTCCTTCTCCTCCCATCGGCCATATCTGTGGCAGCCCCATAATATCTATTACTATCTTATTTTGGTCAGATTCAGAATCATTATCAATTGCCAAGCGCAATAAATGTATAGTAATTTGTCCTGCTGACATTAGTACAGAGAAGCACTGACACAGTGTGTGCAGACAAGCCTGGCCAAACTCAACAACACATTACATCCAGGAAATAACACCTAAACTTTACTGCATTTAACTAAACAGGCAGAGGTTTAATCTGTAGAAAATTTATAGTGAGATTTTTATCCTCATTCCCCTTATTTTATATCTATCTATCTATCTATATAAGATCTCACCATATATCTATTTTCAGAATCATGGTTTATTAGTTTATCGTGTTTGTTGGTGATATAATCTATGCAATCTCAGCTCAGCATGTTTATCTTAGCTTTCTGTTCCTCTCCACTGTTCACTGTCTTTCCCTGTCTGACCTCTCACACCCAGACAGGCACACATGCGAACACCACACCTGTCTCAGTGCTTTTTTTTTTTTTTTTTTTAAGATGTCTAACTCTGTTTCCCCTGTACCTATCCCCAGTGCAAAAAGTTCAGAGTGTGTGTTCCTGTTTTTTTCACACCTTTTTTTTCTGCCATGCTGTGCAGATGCAGTGTTTGCGGTAAGGGACTGAGATGGAACAATCTGGCCACAAAAGTTTCCTTTTCAAAGCACTGACATAATCTCAAAAGACTCACAATCAACAAGCAGAGACAAACACTGCGACAAACTTTTTTTTTTTTAAATATAAAAAACATCATTCATGCCAGCTTTTGTGCAGTACACTGGGCCGTAGAATATGGTATTTTGGACAATTTCTCAAAAATAAATAAAATGAAATGAAATAAAATAAAATAAAGTACTTCAGCAGTATATGTCCACTGAAACAATGTCAATTCAGTCAAAAGACTTCACAGGTTTCAGATCTCTAAAGAAAGTGCACCACTATTTAAAAAGAAAAAGGGATATGATAATGCTGGTATACTATGTGTGTACATGACATCAAAGCATCAGCAGCATAAATGTTCTTTGCAGTCACTCATGGTCTTTTATTTTAAGGAAGTGTGTGTTTTAGTTTGGATATCCACAACACATTAAGTCTTTCTCCATTTAAAAACCCAACTGTAAGAGCGTGTAGCACGCTCGCCATGCTATAATGACATTCTCAGATGGTGTTAAAAGGGAATTATTTTCTATCTTCATGCTATTTCCTTTCAGAATACATGAAATTAGAAAGTAACAGGAAGTGGCCAGGAAGTTGGGGCTTCTGAAATTAAGCTCCTTTGAGATGGTTTTGATTGAAAAATGAGATAAGAAAATAAGGAAATTCATTCAAGACAAAAAATTCAGATAAGACAATGAAAAATGGCAGAATTCTTTTTTTTTTTTTTTCCACAGGGCAGCAGCATTATGAGTCTGATATCTCCATAGCAACTAATGTGACTGATGCATGTTAGATTGTGACTATGATAGTATCCTTAGATTTGTATTTTGTTTTATGAGCACGAGAATGAAACCATGGAGATGTGACAAAGCAATACGGGAACTGAAAGAAGTAAAACATAGAAAGAATTTTTTTTTTTTTTTGCAGATGTGTTGTAGTTCTTCCGATAATCCTGTCCTGCTGTGCTTCACCATCTTTCAGCCAATGCTTTCAACAAGGCTGTGCAACTTTTGAATCACTTTGTTGATTGCAATAGTTACAGTTGCTACACCATCGTCCACTTCATCAATGTTTGATATTTTTCTACAACTACTTGTAAATGTAGGAATGCTGATTGTATAAAATAATGCCTACAGTAAGTTATTTTTTTAAGTTATTGATAGATGTTGTTCAGAAATATGTAAATCATTAATGCACCTTGAGATTTTTCCTGCAGAAATAACTTTGCATACTCAGTTCAAAGCACTCCCTCCTACCTCAGCCCTTCCTGGCATCTTTTCTACCAAGAAACTGGGTTAGCATCACCACATTTCTGGGTTAGTGTGACAAAGTTGGCACACAGCAGGTAACAGCTGACACCAAAGAGAAATAAAGCCTCATCGAAAATGATAGTAATGATGATTACATCATGTGAATTATGTGTTGAAGTTTGGAACGTTTCATGCTCAAATCCCTCTTAAATCTGCTTGTTTGTTAGGTAACAAATAAAATGATGATTATTATTTTGTTTATTACAAGCAAAATATGTAATAGCTCAGTTCTGGAAATCTTCTGGTATACCGGGCCTACAGTGCTGGTGGAGTGAGAGAAATACGGAGAGGCCTTTAAACCTTAGTTATGTGTAATGTAATACTGCATGTAATAAAAAAAGAAAAAAGTATATCCTTTTCAGACACATTTTGAATGCCCTAATAGAGGCTGAGTGATGACACTTGTACCTTGTGTGAGTTTATTCTTTTGGTTGTTTTTTTGTGTTTGTTGGGTTGTACTGGAAAACTAATAAACACATTTGTTAAAAATAAAATAAAATCTGCTTGTTTGTTACAAGCTTTATCATAGTCTGAAGGGAGGAGGATGCGCATCAAGTAGCTGACGACACCAGTAACTCTCCAAGGAAACATATCTCTGGTATCTACAGTTTCATCCACTGTGCAGAAGAAGATTCGGCCAATGTGGAGAGGAAGCAGTTGTTTCCACACAAGGACCTCCTAACCACAAAGACACTTTTTAAAAATATCATTTGAATAGTGATGCATTACCAGTGTCACGTCAAGTTGAATTAAATGGCTTTTAATAACTATTGCAGTCCCAAAGGTCTTCACAGCACACACATTAAAAAGTGCGTGCTGTGAAGTGAGTGAATTCACAAGTGAGAACAACATGCCACGACCTCAGATACTTAATTAAGTACAAGGGAAACTCCCACAAAAACCTTGCTTGGAACAAATAAAGTAAATTAATCAATCACATTAAACTGAAGTGTTTCATTTTCTACAAAAGATGATTCATGGAACTTTCAAGAACTGGATTACCTGTAAAGCAGACAGCTGTACAGCCCACAGCCCCTCTGTGGATTTCCTGTGTTGTGGTATTTTCTGCCTACAGTGACATTTTCATAACCATAAATTTGACACGATACATTACTGCAGCACTTCTCATTAACAAACATAAGCTTTTTGGCAAAAATAATGACACAAATATTATCAGAGACCCAGATTCAGACCAAATCACAATGCTAAATGTGCTACAGGTGTAAACATCACATCTATTCCAAGATTTAAAAGTTCAGCGAAACTATACTAAGATTTATTGTGACATTGTTTTAGTCTAGTGCCCAGTATTGCCAAGCACTGTAGCTGTACTGTTGCAAAACACTATTGTATATACAGACGCTCATCATGATATGCTTGGCAACAATTTGCCAGTGTTTATCCACCTACAAGCAAAAAAAACACATAGCAACACTTTTTGTGGCACTCAAACTGTTGCCAAGGCTCCGTCTGTAGGATGTTATTATGAACACATCCTACAGCATGTGTGCTCTGCATTGCTATAAGATATATTTATTATCCATTAGAAGGAATCCTGCAAACTGATCATTGTAAAGCTCCTAGTGGCCTTGACCACACAAACAAATAGGAGAGGTGTTGGGTTAGTTGCAGCACAGTGCACATTGTGGTTGCGGTTATAGGATATATTCTTTTTTTATCATCCCCATTTTATATTTCCGTTTTTGTGTTACATAATAATAACAGGACAGCATGAGGATGCAGTATCCTGATGCGTTCCCACTGATATTAAAGCCCTTGTGACTCATAATGGCCTCTGTTATTCATGATACATTTATCCCTAGCCAACATGGGTCTGGTTTTTCCCAGCCACTCTGAGCAATATACTCTGTTTCCACCTTCAGTGGATGCAAATTCACTCCTGGAAGAAATGCACACATCTAAACTCACACAATTCCAGCATAGCATCTCTCTGTAAACACGGTATGTCCTGATGAGTTTAAATGTGATGTGCTTGTACTTTTACTCTGAGCTGGTTAAGACAGCACATCAGGATACAGTGTGACAAATTGTTGCTGTGGCTCCATCTGGTGGATATACTTCTGAACTGTTTTGACGCTCAGCATATGTGTGCCATTGATTATAACACATTCTATAACATGATTAAGTTCAATCAAGAGAAGCACTGATACAGATTTCTTTTGGACAGTATGGGCACCGCTCACAAAGCAGGGCTGACTGGGAGAGGCAGGATAAAATAAGAAGTGTTGATGCAGATTCATTCACAAGACTATCGCTTCAGTTTTGGTATTCCAATGAGAACAAGCATAATGTGTAGTTACAAATTTAAATGAGAAACCACTGCACCAGTCCTGCAAAAAATCCAGCCTGGGGATTTGTTGCAGGACTCTGGTGTGGACGGCAGGTAGCAGGAGTCACTCGGCTCTGTCAGGGCCACAAGTCGATCTAGTATGAACTCAGTGAAGCCTCCTGAAAGAGACACGGAAAGGTTAACTTGTTCGTCCACTGCTGAAACTGAGAGAGGAAAGAAAAAGCAGGAATGGGATAAAGAAAGTTGCATTATATCTCCGTGAGTCACACTGAGAAAACCAGTTGAAGCGAAACATTATCTAACTAAATATGACTATTACAACTGATCTAGAAAGACACTGGATTATGGGGGGCCTCCTCCTGTTGCCCTGACAACAGTGAACTCAAAGAAACAAAGCATGGGTTGGAGGGAACATAAGTTAAACAGATGAGGAAACCGTGTAGTATCTTATTCCTGACTGGACCAATTCAGAGCAGTTTGGGCTTCCTACATTATTGAGTGTGTCCCAGCAGTGGGAGCAGCCCTAACCTCTATGGGACGAATACAACACAAGAGAAGTTGTTCCAGCAAAAGTTAAATGGCTTTACATCCTGTTAATTCTATGTTAATCACACTTGCTCCTGTTAATTGTTAATTCTATTGGTTTCTTGGCTGCCAGTGAAAGTCTCATGATTGGTCAATAGGGCAGAGGCATAGTGATAGTGAGGCCTGGAGTGCAGTCCTCTTTACCAGAGCTCGTCAATGTTTGGGTCCAATGCAGCGCAGATTATCTAACCCAAGTAGCAGCCAACAGGAGGGAGATACTCATACTAGAAAACACTGTATCCTTCACTTGCTAATAAAAAAGTTATCCATAAAAGTCTCAAGTGGGGAAAAGGCAAAAAGGTGTTTCTTACATTGGCTGCAAGATAATTAAAAATGACCAGCACATGTTGACCTATTAGTCTTTGTTAAAATGAGAGTGAGATAAACAATATGAGATACGGTGTAATAGTTGATGTCAAATGCAAATATATTTGTCAGTGTCAATGAATTGTGAAAAACTTCCTTTGTCAGTCAGTGGCAAATAAAGCATCATCAGAGATCACCCATCCATAGACATTTTACCTCAGAGGTCTGATCCAATCCAGTTCAGTTCAATTCAATTCAGAAGCCTTTACTGGCATGGTAAGATCTTCTTAATGTGCAAAGACCGACATACAAAAGCAAAATGATCACAAATAAGTTATTCGGGTATCAGTGAGGGAAATATGTAAATACCAATAAGAAAACGGCAGCTAAAAACAAACAAAAAAGTTTTGAGAGAGTACCATATATCACTTATTCTAACTTAGTAGTTTCGCTTGGCACTATTTCCCTCTTTCTGTATCGTAGAGGAAGAGTGAGAAAGCTGGGCCCCTGAGCTCTGGGGAGAAAGAGGGAAGGAGAGAACAGAAACGAGAAATAGAGTGTGAAAGCAATATCTGTCTCACTGCCAGGTGTTCAGTGTGTTTTACTTCTTCTTCCTCGCTTTCATTTTGCCTTTTTCGTCATGAAGTGGAGTTCATATCAGTTATTCTACGACGAGGATTGTTTCTTGTCCGATAATCCCTATAGATTGAAAACAAGGGGCAAATCGCTCAACTCTTCCCCTGCATTTATTATTCACCAAACGTTTTCGGCTAGTGCCTTCATTGGCTGATAATTTCCTGTTGTTGTTGTTATTAAGAGATTTTCTGTCTTTAATGTATGAAATGAGAATATGGTTTATTCTGCGTTACCGCCACGCCGGCTGTCAATCAAGGTCAGGGTTACGTAGTAATGCGCGGTCAGAGATGTTGCTGTTAGGCTCCAGCTCCACTAGGGGGAGCTATAGGCCTGCACAAACCCTGTTGAGGTCCGCCTTCAAACGGAAGAGGAGTTAGTGCGACATAGTGATCTGTCGTCTTTCTACATGACTGGCTACTTTAACACCTTCCCCTGCCCCGTTTAACATCTGTCTTAAATAAACAAAAAGAAAAAAAGCGGAAGCCTCGACATATTACACGTAATCAAGGTGAGTTCCTTTATTGTTTCTCCTTTTAAAAAAAAATTGAGTCTCAACTGGATGTCTGTCGTTTGTTTTCTCATTTTGCTTAAAGTGAAAGTAAACATTGCACTTCCTGAAAAGGCCCTGAACGAGGAGCTATGGCCGAGAGCATGGATGAAGAAATGTCCGAGGCACCCTGTCCCCTTCAGGAGGACCTGACCTGCCCCGTCTGTCAGGGGATCTATAGGGACCCGGTGCTGCTGGCCTGCACCCACAGCTTCTGCCGGGATTGTCTGGAGAAAAGCTGGCAGCACAACAAGAAGTGCCCTGTGTGCAGAGACGTGTCTGAGGGACAGCAGCCGATCGCCAACAGGGCGCTCAACAGCGCCTGTGAGTCTTTCCTGAGGGAGAACAGGCGACCACTGCCCAAACGTCTGCCTGAGGATCACTGCTACCTGCACCACAGAGAGCTACAGCTCTACTGTGTGAAAGACGAGGAGCCTGTGTGTGTTGACTGTGTGTCACAACACTGGTCACACCAGCTGCTGCCCGTAGAAAAAGGAGTGCCAATCTGTCAGGTAAGGAGCCCCCATTTCTGACCGCACAGCAGCTTAAGATGTTGTGCTGCACTGTTTGTCAGGTCACTTCATGTCCCACCTTTTACATTGCAGGAGGAGCTGCTCGTCAAAGTCGGGATTTTTGAAAACAAAGTGGAAAAGTACAAGAAATTGAAACAGAAATTCAGCAGCACAGTGGAATTCATCAAGGTAAAACCACATTTGTCTCTTACAGTGTTGATATTCAGTATCTGGGATCAGATTTAGTGCCCTTAGCGAGCTACAAAACAGTCCCATACCTACATACACACTTAGAGTACACTTAGAGTTATGCTCGGTAGCTTAACAATAAGAGCCTACCAAGAGCTAAAATGAGAAAACTTTAAAGCCTCTTCTGCTGGAGGACACTACCACTATGGTCAGAGATGTTTTCTATAATTCACAAAAGGAAATAGCGATTGTATCTTGTTGACAGGTTTGCAAAATGTGTTCTTCACATTTACTCTTACGAAATTTTCACAAGTGTGCAGAGTCTATTGCAGTCTTACAGTACAAAGTGCACACACACACACACACACACACACACACCACATGGACTTTGCTCTTCATCTTGGAGTACACAATACATTTGTGTTACAGGCTTGCAAGTTGTGCTGCAAACTCATGCATATAAGACACATAAAATACAAGTAGGACAGCTTATAGCTTGATTTTGTACGAGAAGAGAGGCAAAATGACTGCAGATATTTTTAATTAAATAATTTGTGAAAGAAAAATATTCATTGTAGCACATAATCTCAAATGCATTAGTTGGCAACATGTATTTCGCACATTTTCAAATTGCTGTTGACACAAAAACATCACAAGTTTGCAAGTCATGTTAGGAATTCATGCATTTTTTTAATAGAAGTACAGTGTATTTTAGTAGAGTTTTAGGCCCAAATATAGTATTGAAGTTTTTCAAACATTTTTCATCCAAATCAGATATAAATTGGAATTGAATAACCCACACACTGCTGAATATTAGGAAAGAATCATTTTAGATAAAAGCAATGCTTAAGGATCTTCTCACTATATTTGAATTCAATCAGTAGTACCTAATTCTTAGGTGCAACAGCCTATTCACCCTACTTTTTCATTTATATTAGAACCATTGTAATTGCCAAGCAATGGAGACATTTTGTCAATTTAAAGAATTTATCAGTAGATACTGACACATATGATACAAGAGTAACAATACCTTACATGCAGCACAAAGGGACAGTCCAAAAATTATTTGTTTATCTGTTCTAGGGCCGGTCGACCCTGTGCCATGGAGGACCTGCAGGTTTCCATTCTAACAAAAAGGTAATTTCACTGATTAGTTCCTCTTCTGTGGATCAAGGTGAGCTAATCAGTGAAATCGCCTGCTAACAGTTTTGATTGCAATGAAAACCTGCAGACTCTTGGCCTTCCATGGCACATGGTTGCCCATCATGCCTCTTTCTGTATATGTTCTACCGGTGATTCTGTCAGACTCTTGAGGGTTATGTATATCTGCATAGGTCACATGGTCCTATCCTTGGTCCAAGGTAAATAACATCAGTTTATTATTTTACACACTCACTCTTCCTCCTCTCTCTCCTCTGTGCCCTGTACCGCAGCATCAGGCGGGGCAGGCGGAGAAACAGATCAAGGCAGAGTTTGAGAGGCTCCACCAAGTGCTCATCACTGAGGAAGCTCTCCGTCTGAAAGCCCTGGCTGCTGAGGAGGAGCATAAGATTTCTGTCATGGAGAACATGATAGCCAGGACGAGCCGGGACATCGCCGCTCTGACTGAGCTCTCTGACACTCTCAAGAAAGAGATGAACAAAGAGGAAGTAACCTTCCTGAGGGTAAGAGGAGGCGGCTTTTCTCTTTTGGCAGATTTTCTGTCTGATATTAAAGCATTTTTGGAGTTGATGAGACTTGTTTGTATTGCACTCTAAAATCTTTTCAAACAACTAACCATATTACCATATATTTCAGAATTTCCAAAATTTGAAAAGAAAGTAAGTAGCCACTGTTTTTTTCCAAATATATTATGGCATGGTGTTTTAATGTATTTTTGTAATGTAACAATGAAGAAATTCCCACACACTGCTCCATACTCTGATGACAGACAGTGTAGACTAGAATGTTTGCAAATAAAATAATTGGTGTGCATTGTAAGAACAGTATGAGGGAATTTCTTGATTCTTAAGTGCCCTCTCTATTTTGCTGTGCACTTGTATAAAAATAATGCATGTGCAATTCATTCTTTCTTTCTTCCCGAATATATTTTTTTTAACCTAAACTTTTCACCAGCTAGATCAGCCTCCATTCCCAAGGGGCTTTGATCATTAGGCTTCGGCTATATCTGAAATTGTGCCTCTAGTAGAACTTCTCAATTGCTCTGTGTTGCCCTCTTGCTCCAGAGCTCACTGGCCACACGAAGACCCAGAGCTCCCTGAGGACTGTCTGCTGAACATGGCCAAGCACGCTGGCTCACTGAGCTTCAGCATCTGGAAGAACATGCAGGCCCATGTCAAACATAGTGAGTAAATTTCATTTTGAGATTGAGTATTAGGGCGAAGCTTGTGGTAGGGAATGAATAGCAGGATTAGACCAATTTGTTTTGTTAAATATCAAATATCAGCCATTCACTGTTGTCCAATGCTAATACTGAGGTTAATCCTTAATTACAGCTACATTAGCAGTCTGCAGTGATCTTTTTTCTTTTCACATTTCAGTTTTTCATTTAATATTTCAGTTATTAAATGTAAATTAACTCTTCATGTAAAGGCAGCAATGTAACCCAGAGTTCCCCTTCCATTTTAAAAAGTGTAGTGGGTCACCCTGCCTTAGGGAGCTGCTAACCCACCTATAAGAATTTCACAGGAGAGTTGTAGTGTCATGTGATGTTATGCTGAAACGATAAGTTCATTCATCATTTAGTCTATCAACAAAGTTATGATTCTGATAATCGATTATCAATTTAGTGATTCATCAAGAAAAAAATCCATGCTGGCTTATTACAGCTTCACAAAGATCACTGAGATGCAAAAAATTGATTACTTTTCTCTGTTCATATCACTATAAAATCAATACTTTGAATTTTAAGACATCACTCTGGGCTCTGATGGCACTCAATGAGCATTTGTCATTATTTTTGACACTTTTGGACTAAATGATTAATTGAGTAGTTGAAAATATAGTTGATAAATTATTTGAAAATGAAATTAATCATTGGTTCCAGCCCTAATATGATGGTCTAAATGCTATTTCAGAAGTTTTCTCACCCTGCTAAGAATATAACTATGCGCGGAATTGTATTATGTAGCATGACAATGCTCTAATTGAGAAATTGGCACAAAAAGTGGCTATATGGCTATAGACAACTTCAGGTTAAAAAATATAAGTGTCTGCCTTCAAAAACCCATATTAATTGAACCTGAGTCTAAACTTTCAATGGATAGTTCTAGAGCTTTAACACACTTGATGTTTGTACCCCGTCTCTGTCTCTGTCCAGACCCAGTGGTGCTGAACCCGAACACTGCCTCTCCGTGGCTTTCCTTGAATCCTGATCTGACCTCTATAAAAGAAAGCTCAGAGCGGCAAATGCTCCCTGACAACCCGGAGCGGTTTGATCCCTGTGTGTTTGTCCTGGGAGCTGAGGGTTTCACGTCCGGCAAACACCGATGGGACATAATTGTTGGTGACAACCCCAAATGGATGGTGGGAGTGTGCAAAGAGTCAGTGGCCCGTAAGAAGAAGTTCACGGTGTCCACAGACCGTGGCGTGTGGTCCATAGGGCTGAGCAAAGGGACGTACAGCGCCCTGACCCCTAAGCGTACGGTGCTGGCAGTGGAGCAGCGTCCAGAGAAGATCCGCGTCAAGCTGAACATGGAGAAGGGAGAGGTGTCATTTTGGGATGGTGAAACAGCAAAGCACCTGTGTACATTAACACACAAGTTTAATGAGAAGATGTTTCCACTGTTTGGCCCTGGGCTCAGTAGCACACCAATGGTTCTGGTGCCAGGAAAAGTGGCAGTGCACACCTCATGAAGGACAGCATAGTGCACAATGTTGGCTGTTGACCTACTGCTAGAAATTAATATTT